>JAHKBH010002822.1:20000-29562 GCA_019049505.1 Pachyrhynchus sulphureomaculatus
AGAAATGGACTCTGTCATATATATATATATATATATATATATATATATATATATATATATATATATATATATATATATATATATATATATATATATATATATATATATATATATATATATATATATATATATATATATATATATATATATTGTACATTGTGAACTTGCCCGCACGTTTTGGAGGCGTTTTGTAGCCTATGAAAAGGTGTTTAATTGCGCCCCACGTAGACTGCGTCATTTGTAACATGTTAAACTGTCCTCAGTTTGAGGCATCTTTTTTTTTGTACCCTGTGAGAAGTTGTTTGTCCCACGCTTGAGCGCAATTTTGTACCGTTTGAAATTTGGATGCCCCAAGCTTGAGCACAATTTTCTTGCAGCCCCGCTTTAATTTCTGATAATGAATTGAGTGAATCCTGATTTTAAAAGAACTAAAGAAATTAAACACACACTAGCTCAGTTTTCTTTGGTAGAGAGATATGGGTAAGAGATAATTTTTTGTACGTCTTTTTGGAATTATTTTCTTTTTTTAAAGAAACCTCAGCTGTACGACTTTTTGGGCACCATTCATTTTAAAATAGAAAGGATCTAACTTCAGCTAAAAAAATGAAAAAAAAATACTGAAGGGTGTACTGTTGGTATATTATAAAAAAATCAGTTTGGTACAGCCTTTTCTTATCCTGAAAAGTAAGATAGGTATTCAGTGAGACACTAGCTTTAATCAACAAAAAGAAAATTTATTCATGTTTTTTTAAAAATAAAAAGTTCTAACCTTTGCAGTTTTACAGGATTACAAAAAATTTTAGCCTATCAGGTAGTTATGACATTTAAATTCTAAACTCTGACTACTCCCGAAGACGAAAAAATAGTGCTTTTCACTTCACTTTTTAGTCAGTTCAAATTGTTGTTAGGGCACTACTCAGGGATAAGTCTATGGAAGGATGTTTTGGTAACTTACTGTTTTTGGATTTTTTGGCTTCGATGGAACACGACCGATTTCACACTTTTCTAGTAAACACTTAGAGAGCCCACTACGGCTTTTCGTTAAAAAACTTGTGCTTTATTTAGTTCTCATGATTGTTGTTATGAGCCTTTACTGCAGCTCAGTCGAAGGAAGCTACCTGGCGGCTCCGATGAAAATTAGCCTGGCTGCGGCTTGATGGTAATAAGCCTCGGCGGCTAGATGGAAATAAGCCAAGACAGTAGTTCTTCGGACCCTTAAATAAACCGTGCGAACTCTGCCTGTAATATGGCGACGCCGGAACCAAAACTGCGGATACACATTTTCCACCAATCGCGGCGTAGCGGTAGATTCGGTCAGAAACCCGCACAGCACTATATACCGAACGGCTTGGAATTTCTTATTAATATACCGTTCGATACAAAAATGAAAATAAGTACAATTTGAAGTGAAAAATCAGTAACATTACATGGTCTTAAAATCTAGGAAAAAATGAATGTTACATTTACCCCCTTCCAAAAAGAAATAGACTACACTAGTCTATTAAACTTAGGCTACTTATGAAAAGGTACAAAGTGGTACACTATCACTTAATACTAAGGTCAGAACTTAAAACAAAAGTACAAACTTCGGACCTTACTACTAGACTTAATTCAATTAAGCACTAATATTAAGTACAATGAAAACCAAATGAAAATCTTTGCATGATCACAAGAATCTTATAACTAGACTTAACTTAATTAGACACTAAGGTTAAGTACATCAAAAAGCAAATAAAAATCCTTGCATGAACATAAGAAATACCTTTCCAAAATAACAATCGCGGTCTTCTTATATAAAAGAATCAGCTCTGTTATTGTTACCAAAACAAAAAAATATAACTTTGTCTAGACTCTTGTCTAAATCAAAAAAAGTGAACTGAAATAAAATATGAACACCCCCCTTAAAATATTTTAAGGATTGTCTGAAAATTTTTTATTTCAGCAAAAGAAATTTATAAAAATTCTTAAATAAAGAAAAAAAATAAAAAAAAATGATTCTAGTGCAAACACTTACACTAAAAAGAAAAAGTCTTGTCAGACCATTTAGCACTAGGCCAAAAAAAATAAATATCTGGATAAATATCCAGACAAACGCTCGGGAAAAATCGCCATCCATGCTCTAGCTCATCGCTAAGAGAACATTCTAAATCTAGTATCACTACTAGTCGCACTCGGAAAATAATCGCACTCTATCGCGCAATGTCGACGTCCTAAGACATCTAGACATGCTAAAATCGCTAGGGAAAACGCTCTGGTTGATCGCCAGAAAACACGTTAGCTTATCGCCAACAAAACACTCTGGTATATCGCCAGAAAAAACCTCGGCTCCTCGCCAAGAAAACACTCGGTAAATAGTCCTCGACTACACAAAGCCTGCGTTCTAAAAGAACAATCTCGCCATTAACATAGTGAGCAGCTATAAAAGCTAACAATATCACTATAGGCACAGTGAATAGCTATAAAAGCTAAAATTCACTCTAAACACAGTGAATAGCTATAAAAGCTAAAATTCACCAAACTGAATGATCCTGCTTCAAAAAGCAATGTTCACTAAGAACAGAATGATTAGTCTGCGCACAACTAACATTCAAGGAAACATTCCCAACATAACTATATGAGACAGCAAGTCTCGAAATAGGACCTCCCTAAAGTCATAATCCTAAATATAGGAGTCCATAAGCAAAACGACTCAAAATCTCGCATTTTGAGCACATGCCCTCAGGCAACCAACATACACCGAAATATATACAGAAATATGTACATATATACAAATATATACAGAAATACATACAGGAGTTCAAATCCCAAACTCTTGGTTATGATAACTCCATACTGAGCTTGGTGAAAGCTCTTAGCAAAAGCTAATCAAATCTTCGGCACATCGCACCAAAGTGACAAATCTGCCTAGAAACATGAGCCAGAAAAAACGCCCTCCGTCATTCTTCAGGGTGGCTACACAGAGATATAAAACTTAACCTAGCATTGCGCTTCTCCAAGTTGCATGGAGAACCCTCGTGTACTGGTCTCGCCCTAGAACAACAACGAAAAACATTCAATCCATCCCACATAACAGGAGACAAACACCTCACCACGATATACTGAATGGTGGAGACAATAAAATACAGAATTGGTGACCCTGGTGTCCACCAACAAAAGGGAGTAGATTATAGCATCCACTAAACTGAAACGGTGTCTACCACACCACCATAAGTCAAAAAAAAATTTAATCAATAGGGTGTTCCGAAACACACTACTGCCAACAGCCTGTCACCACTAATAGGCTAATTGGAGCTGAGGTCGACTACAGTAGTTAGGCTCTCCTTTGGTTCAAATAGAAATAACCATTGGGTAACAAAACCCCTAAAGGTCCCAAAGGTCAAACGTTCACCCCCCATAGACTACCCTTCCAATCAGTCTGTTCCTCAGGAAGACTAACTCCCTGCCAAACGTCGTAACGGCATCTGTTAGCACCCGGTGCATCACAGCCTGTAAAAACAGATAACTCATGGGATACAACCAAAAAGGTTTATAAGGTTAACTTAACCAAGCTTCTAACGGATATTTAAAAAAACGAAAATGAGCTTAAAAAGCTACATGAAGCAAAAATTTCTCTATTTTTCGGTGGCAACGCAACAAAACTGTTGAAGACGACAAGAGCTTTTCCAGCTTAATCAGAAACAAGAAGAAAACATCGTTGACAGCTAAAATATTCGATCATGGTGTTAATCGTCTCCTAGACAATAGCCTCTAGAAGAAACTGCTACAGGTATCAGGCATAACCGTTTTCTGTCAGCCCAAACTCCTAGATTACCTCTTGGAAATCTAAAAATTCGGTTAGGAATCTTCCTTCACTGCGCTTAGCCTCTCTTGACAAGGTTCTCATCTCGGTATCAGATTTTGATCATTTCTTTGTGAAACGACTGTCTTACTCTGCTCTCATCTCTTGTAAATGATCAGCCTTTAGTTCTCCTGCAGGACTTCAATTTCCTATCAATCTGATAGTAAACCGAAAAAAAACTCAACATACGCCTATGAGTCCATGCAAAAAAAAATTTTAAAAAATTTGTGACTCAAAGGTAACGTTTAAACGGCTCTGAAAAAAAAAATAGAAAATATACCCTCAGTTTGTCAATTCAGAAGAAGATCTAAATCAAAAGAATCCAAGTCTTAGACTTACTGGATAAACCAAAACTCAATTTACTCTTAATTGCACCCAACATATACCACTAAGGTAATAGAAATACACCCACTCGGGTAACAAACTTTGAAATTGCTCATAGAAATTTTGACTCTACATCACACTACACGAGCTACATCTTGCGCTTGTCCTAACTCAAGATCACCTTGGATTGCCTCTAATCAAAATTTCGCTTCCAAGTGTCAAGAACTGGATATTATTTGAGGTCATAAGCAAATCAAATCCCGCGACCACCGACATACCAGTCTTATGATATATCCTGAGTGTGACTCCTTCGCAAGCTCGCAAAACTGAGTCGATGCTAAACATCAACCACAATCAACCTAAGTTTGGGATATGGCCAATACCCAAAACCTTAGCATTAAACAATAAAAGTAAGCTATTTTCTGCTCAACTTTTATAACAGTCAAAAAAAACGAGGTCGTCACCTCTACAGAGCAACATCAAAAAAAAAATTTAAGCAATTAAGATAATGTAAATATAAATTATTCTTCTTCTGGCAAACTTTCACTAGGGTTAGGTTCATTGAATGGTTTTAAGTCTTTAATATGCCATCGTCCTATTTTAGTCCCATCTAAATTAACTAAACCATAAACTAAATCTGAAATCTTTTCTCTAATCACGCAATGCACATACTTAGGTACCAACTTAGATGTGAATTTATCTGCTGCACTGGAAAGAATTTTATTTTTTCGCCAAACGTGATCACCTATATTAAAGGCAAAATCCCTTTTTCTAAGGTTGTAAGACTTACTGTTCCGTTCATAAGCCTTATGTATCCTACTACGCACGTCGGTGAAAATATCTTTTAAACCCTTTAAATTTTCGGCGTACGCACCCCTGTTACCCGGAATTATTTCGCTGTCAACATTGACATCCAAATCTAAGTTTTTATAATACGATCCAGATAGAGGTATATGTCTGCCGTAAACTAAGAAAGACGGCGTGAACCCTGTTACTTCGTGTCTTGCGGTATTTATTGCTTGTTGGATTTTGGAATATTGCCATCCCAAGTGTCATGTGAATCAACGTAACTTCTTAAAGCGGTCCCGATTGTTCGGTTATTACGTTCGATAAAAATTACATTGGGGAGAGTACACGGGATTAAAACGGATATTAAAACCATATGTTTCACTTAGCTCTTAAAACTCTTAGAGGTAAAACTGAGTACCGTTATCGCATATTAAGAGCGATGGAACACCGTGGATTAGAAAGACATTATTTTCCAAAATTCTCTCTATATGTCCAGCTTTAGAGCTTTTCAAAGGAAATAGCATGGTATACTTTGTAAACCAGCTAGAAACCACGAGAAGCCATTTATTTCCCCTTTTTGAACGTGGGAATGGGCCTACTAGATCAGCTGCTATGACTTGAAAAGGGTAATTAACCGTTTTCTCTTTTCCCATCAGTCCCATAGGTAGTGCATTTGGAGATTTCTGCGCTCCACATACTTCACAAGTCCTCACAAACTTTAAGATATCAAAACGCATTTTTGGCCAATAATACTGTTCCTGAACCCTGTGAAGAGTTTATAAAAACCAAAATGACCAGAAGTAGGAGGAGTGTGACACATGTCTATAACTTCCTCTCTCTGTGGTTTAGGAACTAGTATTTTCCACTCAGGTACATTAACTTTTAAAGGCAACTGGTTTGGGATAAATTTGTACACGAAATCATTTTCCACCTTCCACTGCGGAAAATTTTGAGGAAATTCCTTAATTTGCTGCCGTAAATTATCGTACCATGGATCAATGCGATCTATATCAACTGTATCGATCCTTACGCCAATCTGTGCATTAAGACTGTTTTCGTCCGCTGTATGATCTGGGATTCTTGACAAAGCGTCAGGAATAACATTGTGGACTCCTTTTCTATGAATTAAATTAAATGTATGTTGTCTCAGCCTAATCGCCCAACGCGCTAGTTTGCCACTAGGGTTTTTAATAGAATTAAGCCACAATAAACTATAATGATCTGTTATGACCGTGAAAGGAACACCTTCTATGTAAGGTCGAAACTTTTCGATGTTAAAGAGTACTGCTAAACATTCTTTTTCAACAACCGAATAGTTACGTTCAGCCTTTGATAAAGTTCTACTGGCATACGCTATCACTCTTTCCTCACCATTGATTTTCTGTGTTAGGACGCCCCCCTAAACCGGTATTAGAAGCATCACTAGAAATATAAAACTGTTGGGAAAAATCTGGTTGGGATAAAATTGGAGCTGAAACCAATAGCTCTTTAATCTTTATAAAAGATCTTCGGCTGCCTTTGTCCAATCTATCGATTGTCCTTTTTTTCGTCCTTTCAAAAGATGATTAATAGGCGACAACAAGGTAGAAAAATTCTCGATAAAACGTCTATACCATGAACACATTCCTACGAAGCGCTTAACTTCCGTAGTATTAGTAGGTCTCGCATAATTAACCATGCTTGCTACTTTATCCGGATCGGTACGCAAGGAATTTGAGCCTACAATATAGCCTAAAAACTTTAGAGAAGTTTTGAAAAAATCACATTTGCTCAAATTTATCGTCAGTCCGGCCTCTTTCAATTTATCTTTTACTTCTTTAAGTAAGCGAATATGCGATTCGAAGTCTTCCGATGTTACTAAAATATCATCGAGATAGGTAAAAATATGTGGCTCATATTTCGGACCAAATATAGCGTCCACTAAACGTTGCTGAGTTTGAGCAGCGTTCTTTAGACCAAACGGCATAGTGACGAACTGAAATAGACCTCGGCCTACTACTGCAAAAGCGGTCTTTTCCTTAGAGGATTTGTCCAAAGGAATTTGCCAGAAAGCCTTTCTAAGGTCTATCGAGATACATACTTAGCATTCCTGAGTGATGTCAAAATTCTGTCGATGTTCGGTAATGGATAGTTATCAAATTTGCTGATCTCGTTGAGCTTTCTTCCGTCATAGCTTAGACGATGTCACTCCGAGTTTCAACATTTCGTCTAACCCCTTATTTAATACTTTTGACATATACGGAGACATGGCGATGGGCCTTGTCTTTACAGGACTGGCATCAGCCGTATCTATAGACATCTGTCGATGTTCGGTAATGGATAGTTATCAAATTTGTTGACCTCGTTGAGCTTTCTTCCGTCATAGCTTAGACCAAGTCACTCCGAGTTTCAACATTTCGTCTAACCCCTTATTTTATTCGTTCGGCCTAACCTATCTTTACTACTTATTTCATTGAAAGAGCTTATTACGTTTTCTGCGTTTAAGCGTTCCGTCCGCGAGAGATCATCTAGGGTACATATACGCGAGAAAAGGTTTTCTAAAGGACTTTCTGAATAACAATCTTTAAAACTTGTATGATAATTGACTTCTAGGGACTGTGGATACCACGAATTATTCTTTAAAATTTACAAAAATTCCGAATTTTTGTGCAAAATCACATCCTAAAACCAAAGTATGTGATAGAGAAGGTACTACTAGAGCAGAGATTACTAAACAATGACCATTGCAGATTAGCGGCAACTCAACCGTACCTAAAACTTTTAGACGGCTGCCATCTGCAGTGGTAACACTTCTATTTTTGACATGGCATATTTTTATACTTAAACGACTTAAAATTTTTAATACCATTCTGACCTATAACGGAGGCATTTGCACCAGAGTCAAATAAAGCCGAGAAATGGGCACCTAATAGATTTATCTCGATATGCGGTCTGTTATCTGAATATTTATGCACGAATAAAGGAGACATGTGACCATTTGGAGAAGCAGGAGTTTTAACTTGAGAAGGAGAATTTTTATTAGACTTTAAAAAAATCAGAAACTTTTTGAAACCATTTAGTCCAATCTGATCTATTGGAATATTTCTTTACTTAAGATCCTCGTTAGAATCTTTCTTTTATCCGCGACCGGACGTTCTGAGAAAGTACGACGGATTTTCAGTTCATAGTCTAACTCATATTCCAGTAGGTGATTGACTTTAAAATTGCAGGCTTCCATGATAAATGAATACAATTTAAAAGAATTGTTTAAAAAGTCGTGAAAATATATCTCCTGTGCTCCCAATAGTCAAAATAAATAAAATCATATAAAGGCAACTAAAATGTGTAAACTTCTTTACTAAACATTTAAAAAATCTTCAACAATTTCAAAAAAAAAAGTATCGCCTTGTATTAAAACTCTTTTATTAAATATGTTAAGAATTTCCTATATAAAAAATCTCTAAATACCGTTTCGTATCAGCAAAGTATTTTTAATATTCATGCAAAACATCGGTGAGAAAAAAACGTACATTTTTTTTTTCTTCGGTTAATCGCAAAATAAATCTAACAGTGCAAAAAAATTAAAGTAGACCAACACATCCGCTAATCTGAACTATAAAGCTAGCTTTTAAAAAAAAAACAGGGATCACTTATCTTAGAGTCTATTAACAAAATTCAAATATCTATACCACCATCAGATAAATTGAAATAAAAAATTCTACAAATTTCCTGCTTTTGTCTTACTGCTATAATGTAGTTTCGTTTAATAAATATTATGAAATAAAAATATCTGCAAAGTTAGAGCTTTTACTTTGTTCGAAAGCTAGTACACTGAACCCTTTTAAAAAATAAAATTCCAAAAGCCCCGCGTTGACAGCGCTATTTTGTAACATTGGAACTTGCCCGCACGTTGTTGTGTCGTTTTGTAACCTATGAAAAGGTGTTTAATTGCGCCCCACGTAGACTGCGTCATCTTGTAACATGTTAAACTGTCCTCAGTTTGAGGCATCTTTTTTTTTGTACCCTGTGAGAAGTTGTTTGTCCCACGCTTGAGCGCAATTTTGTACCGTTTGATATTTGGATGCCCCAAGCTTGAGCACAATTTTCTTGCAGCCCCGCTTTAATTTCTGATAATGAATTGAGTGAATCCTGATTTTAAAAGAACTAAAGAAATTAAACACACACTAGCTCAGTTTTCTTTGGTAGAGAGATATGGGTAAGAGATAATTTTTTGTACGTCTTTTTGGAATTATTTTCTGTTTTTAAAGAAACCTCAGCTGTACGACTTTTTGGGCACCATTCATTTTAAAATAGAAAGGATCTAACTTCAGCTAAAAAAATGAAAAAATACTGAAAGGGTGTACTGTTGGTAAATAAAAAAATCAGTTTGGTACAGCCGTTCTTATCCTGAAAAGTAAGATAGGTATTCAGTGAGACACTAGCTTTAATCAACAAAAAGAAAAATTTATTCATGTTTTTTAAAAAATAAAAAGTTCTAACCTTTGCAGTTTTACAGGATTACAAAAAATTTTAGCCTATCAGGTAGTTATGACATTTAAATTCTAAACTCTGACTACTCCCGAAGACGAAAAAATAGTGCTTTTCACTTCACTTTTTAGTCAGTTCAAATTG
>JAHKBH010000280.1:0-14768 GCA_019049505.1 Pachyrhynchus sulphureomaculatus
GTGACCGGCTGTTACCATCGATTCAGAGAAAAATAGCATAATTTTTTGGTCTCATAATAAGGACGGAATGGAAAAGTTGCTGATCCAGGGGAAAGTCGACGATAGAAGAAAAAGTAGGTAGATCTCCCAACAGATACACCGATCAGATCATGTTACCGGAGAAGTGCTGAAGATAGAGAAGCCTGGAGGGCTGTTGCAAATTCTGTGACACTATGCAATGGAGGTCACGACGCTCGGAGCCGAACAACGACGCGAGAGAGAGAAGATGGAATTCGTAACTCGATACAATGTTTGTAATTTAGTTGCTTATATGGCCGGTATAAGAAAATACCGTTATATATATCACGAAAAAATATTAATAAAATGGTTCACTTTGTCATATTTTATATAATGTCTCAGAGTTCTTGTCTCAATAAAGGGATTTCCCTATAAAGAACAGAAACGTGTAAAATCCAAAAAAATCATTCAAATTGGTTAATCAGTGATGCTAAAAATGTACTACATTTTTTTTTTGAAAAGCATATTACGTTATAACTATACGTCTTTTCAAAACCATACTATTTACTGCCACTGCTACTCTGTAGTAGTTCATCCCTTGAACTTTCAATAATTTGCCGTCTCATATTTGTAAGTTGTCTTAAAAATGCGCTTGGACTACAAGTAGGGGTCCTTTGCCTTTTATGAGTCTTTCTAGGCAAACTGCCATAATCCGAAAAAGTAACCGGATTACTTTCTAAACTCGAATCTTCTATTTCAACATTGCTTAAATCCCAAGGATTATATTTTGGTTTTTCTGATATGTCAAACTGGATATCATCGTCATAGTCTTCTGATGCTAGACTTATATGTCTAGAACGTGGACGTCTCGACAATTTTTCCTCAAGTCTTTTACACGAATCTTCTAAGAGAGCTTCATATTTATTTATAGGTACCATATACTCTTGGTAATCTAAAGAAGTTTGCGAAAAACAGCTCTCCATTGAAGGTTCGTCAGTTTGAGTGTAATTGCTCTCGGTTTCAGTCCGCCTTTTTCGTTTTCTTTTCGATTTTTCAATGCCGGATGCCTCACTAACGGTCACTTGAATATCAAAATCATCAAGATGTGGTTGCTGACAGTGAGTTGTATTAATATTGTGAGCGGCGCTAGTTATATTAGTCATCAACAATTTAGCTTCTTCAAGAAATTCTTTCATTACTTTTAAGAGTCGGTCATTTTTTGGTGATTTTCGAGTTTTGTTATCAAATTGCACTTTCTTGTGATTGGCCATGTGATACTCCATGGAATCTGGTATATTTGATAAACAGCAATGATCTTCAGCAATACTGGATTCACTAGAACTGTATGATTTTTTATATTCTTCGTGTTTATATACAGTTGGTTTTGATAATAATATACATTTTTTGTTATGTTTTGTATCTGAATATTTTCTAATTTTTGATTGAACTGTCTTGGGACAAAAATCAGGTAATGAATTACATTTCTCTTTCAATACGTCATCCATAACAACCTCAGGCGCAAGCGTAGTAAGAACATCAACACTTTTAAAGTGGTTTTTGTATTGTGGAACTGTTAAAGCATTAGCTGTACTTGCACAAATATTTGTTCCAGGGATATACTGAACTAAATCAAGACAATCCGGCACAATTTCGCTTTCGGCGTAACATATTTTAGGCTCGGTTGATTCTTCGTTATCGTCACTACTATTTGAATTGTTTAATGCATTCTGTTCTAGAGAGTTATGATTGCTTATTAAATCAGGAGTGGGAAGCGAAACGTTGTTGCGTTGGTGATCCAAACTGTCATCTGATAAACTACCCGATCTATTTTCGTTAAGATAATTGTGTGATATGTTAATATTTACTGCCTCTGCAAAAATGGAAGCTTTTGAAGATTCAGTCAAATATTTTGTAAATGAAACAGAATTAGTTTTTTCTTCTGTAGTAGTTTGTATACCACAACTACGAGTTAGAACTAATATATTCTTAAGAGTTCCCTCAATAAATTGGTTTAGTAGAGTGCATTCTACTTCTACATCTTTACTTTCATTTCTATCAAGAGTGGAGGCATCTTTAACCTGTCCTATCTCTCGTTTGAGATCAATACAGTCTGTAGAAGCTTCTTTTACTCTTAAAACTGGAAAAAGATCGGTTTGAGTCTCTTCATTTTTGCTTCTATGGGCTTTAAGGGCTCTCTGCGTGAGCTCTCGTAGCCTGTTTCTCGCATTACTACATATTGACAACTCTTTAGGTTGATTTGCAAGGTTTTCCGTAGATGTTGCCATGTCTTTCTTATTAATTTTACTATATAGACGACTAGTCACTCCTGCGACAATTTGCGAGCGTGGCTTATGTGAAGGTTTTCTACCAGTGTCGATTTTAGATTCAGCCCTTTTAATGCCTGATAGTTCAGTCACTACTCCGGTTTCTTGTTTCGTAGGTGTACCAAAAATTTCTTTTGAGTAATGGTTTTAAAGACGGTGTACTTCTATGTATTGATTGTCTTCTTAAAGAAAGGGCAGTTTGTTTGGGTTGCACTGCCGCGCTAGAACTACTACCGGACAATCTTCTTGTAGTTGAACTTGTAGACGGAGATTCTTTGGAGTTGTTCGCAGTCGCTCTAATACTTTTACCTTTAGACTTATGCTTAGGAGATTGCAATGATTCTTGAGAACTAAACGATTTTGAATTGTCAGTTTCGGTACTATATTTTCTGTCCATACTGAATGTTCGTTTAAGTTTTTTCGGAGAAGTAGCTGGTACTGAGCTTTTAACATTCATAATGGGCAGAAGTTTTTCAGAAGTACTGTTATATGTATAAGTTGGAGTAGTGGGTCTCGTACTACAAAAACTTTTTAAAGGATCTTGTTCTTGTGGACTATTTAATGTTGTGGAAGAGTTGTCAGTGTCGCTGTTTACCGCAGGCTGCTTGGGGTTTTCTTTAGAATATTCTGATAAGCTTGTCACTGATGATGTCAAGGTGGAACTTTGAGAGTTATCTTGGTCCTCTTGTGGTAACAACTCGGCACTTTCAGGAATTTCCTTAATTGGAGCAGTATGTTGATAAATATCGACGTCTATTCGGTTTTCTAGATTAATGCTGGGATTAACCTGTAACGTAAAATTAAACAATTTGAAAAAATTTATAACAAATATTGTATTTGGTGTTTAAATTTCTAACAAAATAAAGTTTGCAAAAAAAGGTGAAATCATGCTTAGTAAATCATCCAACGAAGAAAAAGCCATTATGGTAAACCATAATTTTTGTACAACTGTTAGATACGAGTGCCGCCGTTTAAATTTTTACAAACGACCACTAGATGGCGCTATTGAAATGTGATATCACCATTCTTTTAAAATTTGACATTTGTTATTGTTAAAACTCTGGCAGCTTAGAAATTGGCCGAGCAGTTTGATTACGGTGAGCGTTTTGGAAATTTCACGTGAAGGCTTTCGTTGGATGATTTTTTACGATTTTAGTAAAGGTCTAAATCAACACCAATACCTTGAATCGTTTCGTTAAACTTTTGGTAATGAATCACCATAAAAAAATATTTACAATTGGTTTGTAGAATTTCATCGTGATCGTATGCAACATTATAACAGGAGACAAAACTTGGGTATATTCGTACGAGCCGGAAACTAAGCAACAATTAACTGTTTGGGAGTTCTAAGATGAACTGAATCCAACAAAAGTGGTTCGTTCGCGAAGTACTTACTTTTTTTTTGGTTTTACTGGACACGTTGCAACTATTGCTTTAGAGGATCGAAGAACAGGTAATGCTGAATGATACACAATAATTTATTTGCTAGAAATCATCGATGAAATCAGGAAAAACAACCGAAAACCTCGCATCTTTTTTTATCATTACAATGCCAGCTGCCACACAGCACGTCAAACAATTGATTATTTGACGGAGAAAAATATCGAATTAATGTCTCATTGTGCGTATTCACCTGATTTATCACCTAACGATTTTTGTATCCTTCCAAAATCATATTTTTGAGGTACCAGTTTCAGAGTGGAAAAAATTATTCAAGTATTGGTTCGAACGCATGCAAAAGTGAATACATCTTAAAGGCGAATATTTTGAGAAAAAATAAAACGATTTATGCCAAAAAAAAATTTTTCTTTCATTGTTTTTGTAAAAACTTAAAAGGTAGCCCTCGTATCCCATAAAATTATTAATAATTAAAACCTTTTTGTCAGGTGTTTTTTGTTTGAAACATTTATTTCTATAACACAACTAGCCGTGCCCGCGGCTCCGCTCGCGTGGGCTTGATTCACTACTATGGTCACTGCTTATTCCTTATGTTACCTAACGTAATAAAATATCTGCCATTATTTCCCCTTATCTCCCATTATTTCTCCTTAACTCCCATTCTCTCTATATAATTTCCATTATCTAAGCTTATCTCTGCTCATCTCCCATTATTTATCCTTATTTCCCATTATTTCTCCTTATCTCCCATTATCTCACCTTATCTCCCTTTATCTAGGCTTGTCTCGACTTATCTCGCAATATTTCTCCTTATCTCCCATTATTTCTTCTTATCTCCCATTATCTCACCATAACTCCCATTACTTAGACTTATTTCTGCTTATCTCCCATTATTTCTCCTTATCTTCCATTATTTCTCCTTATCTCCCATTATTTATACCTATCTCCCATTATCTCACCTTATCTCCCATTATTTAGGCTTATATCGAATTATATAGAACATATCATATGTATAAATTTATAAAAACACGTAAATCGGATAAGTGGTTCTCAGTGATAAGCGCACTAACAGACAGACAGAGAGACGTTGCATTTTATATATATTATATTCTTTGCAACATGATATTGTCCCATATTTAATGGTTTAGGCAGTATATTGCAAGAGAACGCGCTAACGGTAGCCTTTTTTCCGACTTGATTTCACTATTATCGTCACTGTTTATTCTTTATGTTACCTAACGCAGTAAAAATATATCCTATAACCTGGCCAGAGAACAAATGTATGCTTAAAAAAAAAAGTACGTAACGCACTAACGGACAGACAGACAGACAGAGAGACGTTCCATTTTATATATATTATAGATAGATAACCTGGCCAGAGAACATATGTATGTTTTAAAAAAAAAAACACGTAAATCGGATAAGTGGTTCTCCAGTGATAAGCGCACTAACGGACAGACAGACAGAGAGACGCTGCATTTTGTATATATTATAGATATAGATTATTATTATTATATAACCTGGCCAAAGAGAATATATATATGAATTTAAAAAAAGACACGTAAATTGGATAAATGGTTCTCGCGTGATAAACGCACTAATGGACAGACAGAGAGACATTGCATTTTATATATATTATAGATTATAGATATTCTCTGCTACATAATAGTGTTCCATATTTAATGGTTTAAGGCTGTGTATTGCAAGGGAACGCGCTAGCGACAAAACTTTTTCCGACTTCATTCACTATTATCGTCACTGCTCATTCCTTATTCTACCTATCGTAATAAAATATAGCCTATAACCTGGCCAGAGAACATATGTATGTTTTTAAAAAAAAAGTACGTAAATCGGATAAGTGGTTCTCCAGTGATAAGCGCACTAACGGACAGACAGACAGGCAGAGAGACGTTGCATTTTATATATATTATAAAGATGTGGTCGACAGTAGTCAAAGCGTTTACCCTTGGAAACTATCAGGTTTTTCCACTTTTCGCGCAGAAGTTGAATGCCACGTCCGTAGAAGGCTCCGCCCTTTGAAGCTATCTTCTTAGCAACCCATTTTTCGGCTTGTTCATAATTATCGAAGTGGGTATCTTCCAGAGAGTGTTGCAGGTGATAGATAGGGTTAGGTTTGGAGAATACGTTGGGTGTAGTAGTACCTTCCAGTCAAGCTGCATCACATTCTCTTTAACAGCTAAACCATAACTTTCCGGTGATATGATGCAGAAGAATTTTTGCATCAATTTTTCATTTAAATGCTCTGGTCGTTGTTTATTATATTATGTGGTAGTGGTCTCCCTAGGTTTCAGCAGTTCGTAATAGACCATAATCTTCATATCCCACTAAATGCACGTTGACATTTTGCAACCGTAATGTTTCGTTTTAGAGTCGACGTTGATGGTTGCCAGAATCAACATTTTTTTGTGTTTCAGATTGACGATATATATCCATTTTTCATCGCCCGTTACGATACATCACAAGAAATTTTCCTTTCTTTGCTTTGCGAGTAAAAAAGTGTAGAAGATCCCATCTTTAAAAACAACTTATATTCGTTTTAATTCGGTTTTAAAGAAATACCACTGTATACAAACGAATAACGCCTGTTGACTGAATTTTAGAAGGAAATGTTCAAACTTCCAGATGACATAATTATAAGCTGTAACTGTCCGTATAATATGCAGCTAGAACCATGTATGTACATGTAAGCACCTGATTTAATGTAATAACCTAATACATCAGTCTTGCCAATAAATAAGATTCTCTCTTGAACCAACCTCAACACAAAAATTTTGGCATGGTCAGAACCTTGTCAATTTCTTCTTCAATTTCTGAAAATAGCTAGTCTTTTGAAAGAAAGTTGGAGATAAAATGCTGTTTAGGCGGAGCAGGATAACTAACAAGTTCAAAGTAACCTATTCACTGATAGGTAGAAACAGATTTACATTAACGTATCGTAAGTTACCTTAATAACGTAATATATAAACAAGTAACGCTCTTAAAGAAATATGTCTGAGCTGTATTCGCAGCTAGTGGGAGATTTTTTTAAAGCTCGCAACGATTTTTCCATCATTTGTCTCCCGAAGTAATAATAAAGAACGACAAGACTTCGAGTTTGCTCTATTCGTAAAAAGACACGTGTTTTTGATTTTTCGTTACTCTAAATGGATACCAACATATATTAAAATCTATGATGGTGGTTCAATACCCTCCCGCCATCGAGGGGAAAAAACCATATATTAAAATTGAAGCCCTGTAGTTGTTCCAATTCAAAAACAGAAGAGATATCCCTAATCCTTTTTTGAATTCACTAATTTACAGTGCTTGAATTTTAATGTCTTTTTGCGTTCGGCGATAATGAAAATGTGTGGATTCATCATGACTTCTACCTGTGTCGGTCTACTTGCAAGATTAAATTGTACATCTTACCTCATGTGATAAACCTCAACAAGTCCCTCAACCTGGCAATTTCAGCCCTCAGCTCTTTAATAGTTGTTTCCTTTGAGTCTTCCACGATTACTGGTTTATATACAATCAATTTGGCACGTTGCCCAAAACGCAGGGTGTTAACTGTTTCATTGTAGTAGGTGCTGGAGGGAGAAATTGCTGAAAATATTTTTACGTTAAAAAAGTAAAGAGAAACATAAACCGTTTTTAATGTCCAATAAATTTAACATGTTCCCGAATTGAAAATAGTTTTAATGATTTCAATATTATTTAAATATTTGATGAGACGTCATTTCTATATATTGATATCGAATTTCTGTGTACAGGGTGAGTCAACGATTTAGAGTAAAGTTCATTATCTCATTTGTTTCGGGAATGACGAAAAAATGTTAAATACAATAGTTTTAGGGAATGTTAAGGTGCACAGTTCAAAATTATTTTAAGTATATAGGGGTACTTCACAAAGTGTGGCCGATATAAACATATGTTTTTTTAAAATGGAACACCCTATTTTCTAATTTATTTTTAAAATTATGCGTAAAATTTTATACTTTTTTATTAATAATTTTATATACCTAAACTAGTAGTTTTTCTAATATTTCAATGTTTTAAAAAAAATACTAGTTTTCAGTTTTGTAATAAAATTGCCAGCAGCGCCATTGTTTCTGAAGGTGGAATACTCATAATTGGTACGAGCGTTCTATAGAGATGAAAAAAAAAGATATGTGTAAAGAAATTTGAGTTATATGCTACAGAGTGTTCAAAATAAAATTTATATACTTTCGACTATTTTAAATTGAAAATCTCAAATTTTTTAAATGGCACACCCTGTGTATTAATTATTTTTTCTGATAGATTTTATAAAAACCCTCCAACTTTTATTAACTATGTCATGAACCTATTTTAATAGTTTCGATTTTATTTGAATTTTTTACCCCTTGTTTTTAATACACTTACGCTATAACATCATAGTTGCCAAGACAAAACAAAAATGTAGGCATTGTCAAATTTTGACTATCTATTAAGCAAGTAAAACTAGTTTAATTTGTTGTAGTAAGTGACGTAGGTTAAAGGTAATGGGATTTTCCTAAAAATATATACTGGGTGAGGCTGGAAAAAATTGGTCTTTTGGCAGTAAGGCTTTACGGAGCGAAGTACTCTAATAGACCGTATACCATCTAGAAAATCTTTTCAGTTCTTAATGGAAAACAATTTGATGGTAGTGGTAGCGTTGAGTATACGAATGGAACGTAGTAAACCAGAATGCTTTCCAATCAGGAAAAGAAATGTACATTTTACTTCATGTTGAAGATAATCCCAGGTCAGCAGCCGTTAACTAGCTGACTTATTTGACACATCCCAATCTACTACGGCTAAATCGCACCACCGAAAAATACAAGTATCATCCCTTTCATATGGAAACTACACAAGAAATTCAAGACCGTGATGTTGAACGACGATTAAACTTTTGTACCACCATGAATGGAGCAGTAGTGGCCGATCCAAAATTTTTATCCAAAATAGTGTTTTCTGATAAAGCTACTTTTCGCAGTAATGGAGCAGTTAACAGCCATAAAACATGCATTATTATTCAACAGTTAATCTAATTTTGGGTCCGAGAATTCAAAACAAAACCATTGGTCGCTTAATGTATGCTGTGGAATATTAAATTTTCGAATTATTGGTCCATATTTTTTCTCGCGAACGCTTAACGGGCCTAGATATCTAAATTTTTTGCAAACTAATTACCCCAGCTTGAAGAAGTTGATAACTTTGAAGGGAACAAATGTAGATTCAGCAAGACGGAGCTCCTGCTCATTACCACTGGGAAGTTCAGGAATTTTTTAAACGATTGTTACCCACAAAAAAGGATCTGTAGGGATTAATTCAGTGGCCCCTCGATCATGTGACTTAATTACCTTTACAACTTCTTTTGGTGGGGCTACATTAAGATCGTGTTTATGTGATTCCCTACAACCAGTAGATATGGAAAAAATAGGGGATGCGTAGTTTGTGCAGAAACAATAACCAAAAACCCTTTATGCTAAGGAAAAGTGAAGGAAAATATAGTAAACTCGTCCTAAACATTGTGGACGGGCATATTTTTGAACATTTATTGCATCATAATAATTAAGCACTTAGATAAGTTAAAAATTATTTTATATTATTAACTATTTGTTTATGTTTCACAATAGCGTAAGCGTATTAAAAACAAGGGATATAAATTGGAAATTCAAAATAAATCGAAAACTATTAGAAATAGGTATATTACATACTTAATCAAAAAGTTAGAGGGTTTTGTAAAATCTTCAGATAAACAAAAACTAATAATATTACAGGGTTGTGCCAATGTAAAAAATTTGCAGATTTTTCAATTTTTAAAAATACTCGAAATGTAATCAATTTATTTCTGCTAACACCCTGGTAGCATCTAACTCAACTTACTTTACATACATCTTTCTTTTATGCTCTATAGAACGCTCATTATCAATTGTGAGTATTCCACCTTCAGAAACAATGTGCGCTGCTGGCAATTTTTTTTTAAAAAATTGACATTATTAGACAAAACTAGTGTTTTTTTAAGGGTTTAGGTATATAAACATTATTAATAAAACCGTTATAAAATTTTACTCACAATTTTAACCCAATAAATTAGAAAATAGGATGTTCCCATTAAAAAAAACACCATGTTATATTTTTTTCGGCCAACATTTTATGAAGTACCCTGTATACTCAAAAATACTTTTTAACCCATTGCCCCAAACCTAACCCACCCCCTCATACAAACACTCAACATTGTATTTACCATTTTTTCGTCATTCCCGCAAACACATGACCATCCCAATGGACACTTTACTCTATCGTATTCCACTCACACTACCACACCTAAGATGCGAGCGCCAAACCATTTACTTTCTTTATTTTTTAGGGTTCCGTTACTCAGGAACCAAAAACTTATGGGATCACTTCCGTTATTTGTCTGTCACACCCGCTTTTTTGCGTTTTGACATACCAAAGGTGAAATTTGCATAAATATAGGAATTGATGGATCATCAGAGTCGTTGTACTTTTGAATTAAGGGGTTGGTTTTGGGGGACGAACCGGAAGTGAAAAAAATTTTTTTGCATTGTCATTATGGAATATCCAAATAAAGCTTGTGAAAACACGAGTTCAAATAATGTATATTGTAATTACTCGGCAAACTTTTCTTTATATTATTTTAAAAAATTACCAAAAATCGCTGTCCCCCACCCTCATTACGAATACTGCCAAAAATTTGTATAAATTCTAGTGTAGATGATTTAAAATTATAGCACAAGTGCATTAAGTTTGATTATCTGATGTAAAAAACAATTTGACTTGACAAGATGGTGGAGATTTTTTTTGTGGAAAGTTGTAAATTTAACTGGGACTAAGAGCTACGAAACATCAATACGTATTCGGTGCAATTGGTAATAGACTCATACTTTCAATAGATTACTGCTTTAAACATTTGATTAATCACAGATAAAATAAATTTGCATGATGACCAACGGATAGGTACTGAGATAAAATAATTTTATTTTATTTTTTTATAATTAAACAAATATCTAGGTAGTAATTATTTGTTTTAAACTTTTACTACAAAGATGTCTCGTTCTTTATATATTTTTGGTAATTTTTATATTGACGATGAATGTGGGACTGAATTTCATAGAATACTTCAGCAATCACGATACGAATCCCTGATTGTGCAAGTCCGACTTGCACTTGGCCGATTTTTTTATTACTATATGAGGAGACCCTGAATTTTATAATTACGAATCATTAAGCAACATTTGGGTTGACTATGACATTTCTTCGAATGCTCATTTTATACATCAAAACTTTCAAAAAAACATGTCCAAGAATAATAAGCAAATACAAATAATTGAAATATAAAAATTTTAATTACCGGCTAACATCAAAAATAATAAATTCATCAGTTCAAAGGCCGCCAAGGTAGTACTAAAATCTTTTATGAGATAATTCTTAATTGTTTGCAGCACGTGATTGTGTTTCCGCTAAGCTAGCTGCAAGCTGAAATTGGGCAAAATATGGTATATTCTAGCTAGAGACATACGAAGGCCGCCTTATAAGTTTTTACAAACGACCACTAGATGGTCTATTAGATGTGACATTACCATTATTGTTTAAATTTGTTATTGTGAAAACAGTGGCAGCTCGAAATTGGCCGAGTAGTTTGTTTACAGTGAACATTTAAAAAACTATTTTGTAAACAAATGGAAATTTCGTGAAGGTTTTCGTTAGATGATTTTTTACAATTTTAGTAAAAGTCTTAAGTCAACAAAAATGCCTCAAAACGGCTTTTCGTTCAACGTTGGAAATAAATCACAATCGGGAACAGGACAGTTTACAGTTGGTTTGCAGGAATTTTGTCATGGTCGTGCGATAAATTTCGTGAAGGTCGACGAAAATCGGTTTTCGTTTCAATAAAACATCGATGTTGTGCGCTACATCTTTGGAAAGGAATCAGCACGTGACTTACGTATGATAGGGGCATACCTTAGGCACATTGAAGACTGCGGGGTACATTCGATTTTGGCCTTGCGACATTTTAGCTGTGGAAAGATCTGTTTCCCGATTGATTTCGCATCCATTTGAACGAAATCTCAAAAACAGGCGCGTGTCAATTGGTTGATAAAGAAATGGTTCAAAAAATTCATCCGAGGACCATGACATATTTATCCGTATACAACATCGAGAAGACACGAGTGAGGACAAAACTTAGTGAGCGATACTTCGTCTGAGACCGCGAACTAAACTTAAGGCAGCAAGAGCAAACTGTTCTGTGGGTTGTTCCAAGATGAACCGGCAATCCACGTTGGGCAAAAGTGGTTTAGTTTTTGTGAGGCACTTCCAAGGGAAAATGATCTCATGTTTCTTTAATGATATTGGGCAGGACAGGAAAAACAACCGAAAACGCCTCACAAACAATACTTCATCATGACAATGCCAGTTCTCACACACCCCGTCAAACAAACTGATTATTTGGACGAAGAATAACATTCAACATTAAAGGTCTCGTTGCCCTGTATTCACCTGAATTTAGTCGTCCCCCTAACAACTTCTTTTGTTGTAGGAGTGTGGTCCCGATTGTCAAAAAAAAAAAATGGCACGGAACGGACAGCGAGTATTTTTCCATCACCTCAAAGAAACTGTAGAATTCTTGCGAAAAACCATATTGTTTAGGGTAACAACTTTTAGAGTGAGAAAACGCATGGAAGAAAGTGTATAAATCGATTATAAGGCGATATATTTTGATAAACTATAAAAACGATTTTTGTACCATTTTTTATTTCTTTTATTGTTTTTTTGTATACACAAGGGGGCAAAATTGCTACAATGAGGGGAAATTTACTAACTATTTGGTCTCGTACAGTCTCCTGGCCAAAATTATTAGACGCACTGTATTTTTTAGTAATTTTATGTTTCTTAAGAGTTTTTATGCAATAATGGTATATTCAAACTACAATATTAATGATTTTTATTGGAAAGAATTGTTTTGTAGACTACATATTTGTATTTATTTTTGTAACATGTTGGTAACACTGTGTTGGACAAAAGTGAGACATGAAACGTATAGTAGTACAAACCTATGTATCAGGCGCGCTCTCGCTGCTCACGCACGGAATCGAGGTACGTACGGACGTGTTTTTTTTTTCTGTGGCGTTATGGACTGTGAGTTTGTTGGGGGTAACAGTTTTTAGTACTACTCAGTTGGTTAGTTTATTTTTGTATGCAGTGTTTTAAAAAAAGTAATTGGGACTGTGGCTTTTTCAATTATGGGTAGAAAAGGCGATCTTTTCACACGTCGGAAAAAAGCTGTAGTGATAGGCACCTTGTGATTGGCGAGAAAAACTGGAGACAACAAAACCGTGAAAAATATCATCGAAGATGGGAGGTTTTCTGAAAGCTAGTGATACTGACGCATAAAAAAATGAAAATTGATTCAGGGGAAGGAATTATTAAGCCAGAAAGAAATAAAGAAAATATGCGGTTAGAAAACCATATTTTTCACATCCTCGGTCAGAGTAGATGTTGAAGAAAATTTCGTGTAGAAATCAGAATTGATACAGACAAAGGATAATTAAAAGCACAAAAAGTCCAGGATGACGAGCAGGTAATTGACTTCTGTCTCGCACTGTTCGAAGAAATAGTTTATCTAATCTAGATTATAAGGCCAGTCGCCAGCCGACAAGGACGCCCAAGTTAACAGCTGCAAATGAAAGCAATGCGCCCTGCAAAGGGGGCCAAAACAATCGCAATACAAAAGTGTCGGACTTCTGGTAGGTCGGATAAGAGACAGCAATTTTTAAATCAATACTTCGAATACCTTATTAGCATTTTTTCATGTAAATTAACGCATATTAAACATGGATAGTTTATATATTTTTTCGATGTTTTTTTGACAGGTCTGCGTCTGTGGACGAAAATGCACTACTTCGAAATGTTGCGGCGCGGAACAGCTCAGTATTGTGTGCGTAGTCGTCATGGTGAGAGAAAAATCTCTTGTCATCCCTGAATTGAGTAGTCTCCCGACCGGTTAAACAATCCCACCAAAGTGATGATTTTGGTCAGTCATCAGCGGCAAGGGCACTGGACGTCTGTACGTCGTCAAAGGAATAATGAGGCAAGATCAGATAAAGAAGTATTACAAAATCGGTTGATTCCGCAGCTCAGAGAATGGTTTCCAAATGGGGAACCATTCACTTTCATGCAAGATGGAGCTCCCTGCCACACTGCTCGGTCTGTTAAAGCTTTTTGGCAGAAAAAAATATCCCTCTGTTGATTGGCCGGGTAATAGCCCATTGAAAATGTGTGGGAGCTGATGAAAAGAGAAGTGGCTAAAGATGTGATTACCAACAAAACCCAGCTCCTAGAAAAGATTATTCATGTGTGGAATCATCATCCTCAAATGCAGGAGACAGTACAATCTTGCATTGATAGCATGCCGCGCAGAATTAAAGCTTTGATGGCGGCTAAAGGTGGCTCAACTAAATATTGACTTTTACTAACATTAATTTCACTTTTCTTTAAAACTTAATAAACTTATGCTTTTCTAAATTAATGCTGTTTATTTATGTCAAATAAATGGTAATTGATTGGATAATATAAAAATAAAAAACAAATCAATTTAAAATAATAAAACGGTACAATATCACTCGGTAATTAATTTTTACATGAAATCTTGCAGCAGTGCGTCTAATAATTTGCCAGGGACTGTATACTAGGAACATCAGTATTTCCGATTAAAGTGATGGTTTCACATCAGATGGCGCTAAGGTTGTTGGCTACTAATAAGTTTTGAGATGGTTCTTAACTCCCTGCTGTTATCGTGATTGCACTTGCGAGATGCTGCACGTTGTCATATTCATCTAGGCTAGGTGATGATCTTTAAAATGGCATGCCCTAGTTTGACGATTGATCGACGACACGCTCGGGTTATCTGTCCATTATTTTAATCCTTCCATACTTTTAATACAAGTGCAAAATCTTCCGACAGCCTTTATATGTTGAGCCACTATATATTTTCCTGTTAATAAATTTTACCCTTCATAT
>JAHKBH010002826.1:0-17000 GCA_019049505.1 Pachyrhynchus sulphureomaculatus
CAGGTCAATCATATATCTCTCCTTTAGTGAATCACCACAGTCGGGTAAATAAATAATTTTATAATAAAAGTACTAAAAGTTCAATCTTTCTCGGCTTTCTGTTTCTTTTATAGAAGTATCGAATAATGGCCCTGTTCAGTATTTAATTTTTTTATTACTACACGCAAACATAACAAATTTAATATTATTACAATATAAAATAAAAGTATGAATAACAAATAGGCAGGTACTTACTTTTTTTCCGGCACTGGCAAATACTGACATCGATTCACTCACACTTTTCTTTTAAAAATTCCGGAAATCCCGGAAATAAATGAGTAACGTTTGTCCTTGGCATTCGTATTTGGTGAAGAATCAAACAAGTTCATGCAAGATTGCAAGCACACCACAAGTCGTATTTCGTCCCTTTGCACGTCTGAACGGGTTGCGTTGCGGGCGGGCGGGGCGGCGTTTTGCAAGTCTCGACGCGCGTTGTAATGAATATCGAATATGCAAGTTTTTACAAGTAAAGTCGCTGACCTTCTTAAAATACACTACTCAAAAAAATTAACGGAGGTTTTAAAACAAGGAAATTAATGCTAAATAAACAGGCTATCTGATCCATATGCCGGCATAACTGAAAAAAATTTTTTTCAAGCCCGTGGACCAAAAAAAAGCAAAATATTTGCAATATTATTTTTTTTTTTTTTTTTTTTTTTTTTTTCGCGCTATCTGTTAGGATTGCATGAGAACCGTAGCTCCTAAAAAATTTTTTGTCAAAAAATCTGAAAATTAGAATCTTAAAGCTTCAAAATGCTTTTTTTTTAAAGTCTCAATACGACCATTTTTCACCAAAATACAGCCTGTCAAAAATCACCGAAAAATTTGGAACTTTGTTTTGCTCCCTTAATTTTTTTGAGTAGTGTATTATCTGCCTACATTGATAGGTAAAACCAAGCCAACATTTTTGTTCTTTACTATTGAAACCAGATAAATTTTCGTGGACCCCCACATACAACTTGTGAACCCCCGTTTTTTTTTCACGCTAACGCCCCGTCGAGTCTCCCGTGGAGCCCTGGGGATTCACCTGAACCACTTTGGGAATCACTGGTCTAGAACAAAAATCATTTTGATAGAATTGAAAGAAACCTGAAACATATTTCGTCCAACGGAATTAAGTTTTTTTTTAGAGAAATACAACCGAAATGAATAAAAAAAAAATAATCAATAAAATAAATTGGTTTAAACGATTCATTTATTAAAAATATAAAGCGACGCTTATTTGCTGGAGATTCGAATGACAGCCTGAATGAAACGGGAACGAAATAAATATAAAAGAAAAATAAAAATGGAGAGGAAATATAAAATAGAGCAGGAACACGCCGACAGTTGGTTTTATTTTATTGGGGTTGGGTTTTCGGATTGATAAACAAAAAAAATTGGAGCTTTTGAAATATAGTGAAAAAAAAAACCTAACAAAATTTATTATATTCAGTCTGCTCCCGAAAATTTCCATCAAATTGAAAAACATTTTTTTATAAATTTTGATTGACATTCAATTTCGCAATTAGCTTTGCTATTGATCAAGGTGAAAAATGATATAAACCAGGGGTTTTCCAATCTTTTTTTTTTAATGCGACTTCCCTTTACAGGTTGCAATTTTTTTGCGACGCCCTTCTAAAAGAAGATACCTGTGTGTAGCTCCAGCAGACAATACGAGGCTGGTTTGAAAAGTCCGTGCAAAGTCCGAGAGATGGCACCACCGGCGCGTATCGAGGTCATGTTTAGTTAGTAGCATCTCTTGAATGAACGCACACCAAGTTTCAGCCATATTGGTCTATTTCTTTGTGTTTGGCATTCGTGTGAATCAAAGAAGTCGAGTGATTTTCAAGAAATGGACGCAAAAGAATTTCGTGTGGTGATTAAACATTACTTTATGAAAGGCAAAACGCCTCAGGAGACTAAAGAGAAGCTTGATAAACATTATGGTGACTCTGCACCTTCGATTAGAACAGTTTATAAGTGGTTTCAAAATTTTCGGACTGGCCATATGGGCACAAGTGACGCTGAACGTTCTGGACGGCCTGTGGAGGTTACGACTCTAGAAATCATTGATCAAATCCATGATATGGTGATGGATGACAGAAGAGTTAAGGTGCGTGAGATTGCTAGTGCTGTGGGCGGGTACATAATATTTTGCATAAACATTTGGACATGAGAAAGCTATCCGCAAGATGGGTCCCGCGATTGCTCACGCTTGACCAAAAACGGAATCGTGTGAAGTGTTGCAAGGATGGTTTGCAGCTGTTCTAGAAGAATCCGGAGGACTTTAAGCGTCGTTTTCGTCACTGTGGATGAAACATGGATACATTTATATACTCCTGAGACCAAACAACAATCTAAACAACGGGTTACCAAGGGGGAATCTGCACCAAAAAAGGCGAAGACCGTTCCTTCGGCCGGAAAAGAGGTTATGGCGACTGTCTTTTGAGATTCGCAAGGGATAATCCTCATCGACTATCTGGAAAAGGGTAAAACTATTACAGGTTAATCAAATTCATCGTTATTGGACCGTCGTTGAAAACCGAGCTGCAAGAAAAAAACGCCCGTGATTGGCCCCACAAGAAAGTCCTTTTCCATCACGACAACGCACCAGCACACACCTCAGCAGTTGTGGTCGCAAAATTAATGGAAATAGGATTCCAACTTGTTTCACATCGCCCCTATTCTCCAGACTTGGCTCCCTCGGACTACTATTTGTTCCCCAATTTGAAGAAATGGCTGGCGGGACAAAGATTTTATTCAAACGAGGAGGTGATTGCAGACACTAATGGATATTTTGCAGACTTGGACAAATCCTATTATTCGGAAGGGATCAACAAACTAGAACATCGTTGGACGAAGTGTATAAGCCTAAAAGGAGACTATGTCGAAAAAAATAAAAAGGTTTTTTTCCCCAAACACATAAGTAGTTTTTATTTTTGCACGGACTTTTCAAACCAGCCTCGTAAAATTACTTTATTATTCGAAGAAAATCCAGAGAATATAGAGTCTTAATTATTATTTATTAGAAAAACATTAAAAAAAAAACTACAAACATAACCATTAATGAGAAGGATGAGCTTGCTATTCTAAGCATAACTCCTCAAATCGGGGCTGAAGTTTTGAAATTGCTACTCTCATTTCTTTTTTTTAAATTTATTTGTAATCTGTACTTCGATTTGATTAATGTAACTGCAGAAAAGCCAGTTTCACACAAGTACGACGTAGGAAATGGTAAAAGAACCCTCAAAGCCGTATTGATAGTAGGATATTCTTGGGATGCATTGCTCCAAAATGAAACAGTTTGTCTTTATCGAATCGTGAGGGTTTTAGGATCGTATCACAAAATAGTTTCTAACAGCTGTTCTTCCCTCGACTAGTTGAAAGTTTAGATGATAGTGGGATCGAATTGGAAATGGGTTTCTAATCCAGTCGTATTGATTCAGATTCTCTGGAAAATATTAATTAAAATGGATGCTTAATGTTGATATAAATATCAACTGCAAACTAGGCTCCAGATTTTGAATGGATTTTTCTTTTAGAAAAGCCTTTCCAAACAGGATAACAGTCAAGATTTTCCTTGCTCCTTTTCTATTTTTTGTTTTCCACAACAGCAACTTCTTTTGAAACGCTGCAATTTTTATATCAGTCAGTTGCAGTATATGCGTTTTCGTTTCCCTGCAAACGATTTATTAAGGACATTTAATTTCTCAAATATGTAGCAAAGAGATAAGCCCAATTTTATTAAGAAGTCAGTATTTTTACAACTTTTCTGCATCACGAGTGTGATTCTGTCCATAAATACCTGTATAACTCATCTTTTAATTCGTGTACACGTGAGAGTACGTTACCTCTCGACAAGCAACAAGAGTTACAGTAATAAAGTAAAGCTTATGAAAAAATCTTGCCTTCACGGGTTTTGTTTCACCACCTTGATAACTATATCCATGACAAAATTTAATTCAGGCGAAATATTTTTGCGATAGCAGCTAGGGCCTCCCCACGTTATGACACAAAGTGTCCAATTTACATTTGGAGCCTTGGTTTTTTTTAATGAGAGCTTGAAGTCCTCCATACGGCCCTGACCTAGCGCGAGCTTCATCCGTATACACTAGGGTGATCGCAAAAAATCGATGTCGGAATTTTTGTTCGTCTATACCCCACAAAAACGATTCCCCTTTCCAGATACTGAGATAGCCGAAATTTGAGCTCGATTTAAACGACGTTAACCCGTGCCGCTCGTCGCTCAAAGTTTGAAAAAATCCAAATTTTTGGCCAAAAAAGCTGACATATGGAGCCATAACTCCAGAACGGTAAATAATAGAAACACGCTTAATATCTCAAAAGAAAGCTAATGCTGTTCTTCAAAATTTATATTCTATACATAATTGTTGTTATTTTAAGTCAAACCGAGTTACAACAGCCTTTAGCCCCAAAAACATCACCTGGTACCAGTAGGAGCCAGTTTGGGGAGTATTCTAAGAATTTTACGGGTTTTTACATGATGTGTCTCGGAATTAACATTTTTTTGTTAAAAAGTATTTTGGAACTCAATTTTCAAACATAAAGAGCCTTTTGTTCAAATTTAATCTTTATTATATGGGGATTACCTGACTAGTTTACCAAAGAAAGACCCGTTTGACAGGTAAAAAGGAGGGTGAATCTAATTTCTATTTTAGGGATGGTGATTTTACTTCAGCGTACAACCGACCTTTTATTTATTCAGTTTAGTTTCTAAAGTGCCTTTGAGCTGGTTAGATCGAACAATTATCTAGTGAAGATATTGTAACGCTTTTTTTTTTTTTTAATTTTCCAAGTGTGTGTGTTATTGTTTTTATAACTATTATAGTATTAATTTTAAAAGACATTTGAAAACATTTTATTGAAATTAAAGTTTGCAATATATTTTGTTTCATTTTCCAAGTTAACTGTTATTTACCTATTGGCCTCTGAAATGGCATCCACATCAGGTGTACAAAGCCGGACCAAGGATAAAATATTTCTTGTGGGCTATCCCATTCACCAGATCACCGGTTGTAAACTACCCTCAAATCGTCAAGTTTTGTGTGCTTTATTTTATAATTTACGTACTGTGAAATTAACTGTAAGAGAATCAGCAAACTTACAATACGAGAAGTGTTCATTTTTGGGAGAAAGCTCGAATCCCGACTAAACATGAGTAAGATGCAATTACTAAGCTGGAAAAACTTCACGCCGAGTGGAGAACTCTTCAAAAAGACCAGAAGAAAACATCGGAAACGGCCAAGAACAAATATAAACAGTTTGTTGAAAGTTGGATGATCTCTTTGATATTGCTCAACAAGATGCCTTGGCTCTGATGAAATCGGAAGAAGATAAGGCGTTTCTCGTGAAACAGAGGCAGAAGGGCCGCCCAGGTTCCATGACTGGAGTGGATCTCAAGTTGTCTCGAGCTGAAGAAATCAAGATGCAAAAGGAACTTGCAAAAATGAACCGACAAATCCAAGAAGCAACTTTTGATATTGGTGAGTTTTTTTTTATTATTAGTATTCTAAAAAATAGATAAACAAATAAGTAAATAGTTTCATTATAATTGAAAGAAAATTGTACATGAGAGCATGATTTGGCATCTTTATGATTGAGTTTATATTTTTAAATAATACCTTTTGATTAATTAGAAGTAGGTAATTTAGTACCTATGTATTATTACTATATCTGCTAAAACGACAAGTTTTTATAGTCTTTTTTTTCTCTTTCTTTTGTTGCTTCTTAGAGACGGATGATGAAGACAAGTTCGAAGAAGGAGAAGAAGACACTGAAGAGGACAGCATCTACCAGGAACTTGAGAGCTTGGAGGAAATGGACATCCCTGAAGAAGCTGCAGAAGATCCAGGACCATCTGAGAGCAAGAGGATGAAAGTTTCATTTGCAAGGGGCGATTTTTTTAAAGAGATTTTAAACATGAAATTGTTCATTTTATTAGATCGATGTAAGGTATCCGACAGAAATGCCACGAGAATTTTAATAGCTACTCTAGAAGCACTAAACCTTGACCCTCTTGAGTACAAAGTCTCGAAAACTTTATTACATGATAGAAGGCAAATGTTCAGAGAACAATATAAAAAAAAATTTTTGATATAGTAAACATTCCTGAAAAAGAGCCCGTGGTTGTCCATTGGGACGGTAAACTTTTACCGGTTGTTTTAAAAAATGAACAATGTGAGCGAATAGCTATAGCTATTTCGATATGGCGAAAAGGAACAGCTGCTGGGAGTTCCTGTAACAGCAAACAGCTCTGGAGAGGAGCAAGCCGTAGCCGTATATGAATGCCTACATGAATGGGGTCTTCTCAACACCGTCAAGGCGATGTGCTTCGACCCTACAGCATCCAACACGGGAAGACTCAAAGGAGCATGCGTAATATTGGAGCAAATGTTAGAAGAGAATTGTTTATACCTAGCTTGCCGTCACCATATCTTGGAAATTCTGTTAAGAGGCGTATTCGACACAAAAATGGGATCAACCACTGGACCTCATCCAGACATTTTCAAGAGATTCCTCACTGCGTGGCCCAAGATAGACAAAGGAAAATACGACACAGGTATCAGTGACAATCTAATACAAAAGCAGCTAACTCAGAAGTAATTGCAAATGTTACTGCTGAATTCGAGACCAAATTAACTGAGAGCCACCCCAGAGATGACTACAAGGAGCTATTGCAGTTGGTTCTCGTATTTGTTGGATCACTAGACGGCAATGTTGTGGGTTTTAGAACTCCAGGAGCCATTCATCAAGCTAGGTGGATGGCAAAGGCTATTTACTGCTTAAAAATGTTAATTTTTCGTCGTCAATTTAAGATGTCTAAAGAAGAAGAAAGTTCTGTGCGTGCCATTTCTGTTTTCCTAGTTAAAATTTATTGTAAAGCTTGGTTCAATGCTCCAAAAGCTCATCTTGCACCCAAAGCAAGATTTAGGTATTTTGCATAGTCTGTTAGACTATAAAGAATGTGTCAACGACATTGCAGAAATAGCCCTGACCAAATTTTCGAACCATTTGTGGTATTTGAATGCAAAGTTGGTGGGATTATCGTTTTTTGATCCCACCATTACAGACGATGAAAAGTTGTTAATGGCTAATAAATTGCTCAGTAGCACAGATGAGCCATCACAGCACGCTAGGGTTGTAAATCCAAAAGTTAGGAAAGAAAACTTAAAAGAGGTAGTTGATGGAGGATTAGTAAATTTACTTACCAAAGAAACATTTACATTCTTTGACCAATTTAATATAAAAACAGATTTCCTAAGACAACATCCAAACACCTGGACCTCAAAATAATGACTTCCAAGAAGGATTGAAAATTGTCAAAACATTAAAAGTAGTAATGATATGGCTGCGCGTGGTGTTAAATTAATAACCGACTTTAACGACCTTCTGACAAAAGATGAAGACCAAAAGCAATATGTCCTGCAAGTTGTAAGTAAATGCCGAGCATTATATCCTGACGTTTCAAAAACTACTTTAACAAAAGCTCTAGAATAGATTAGATAACTATGTAAAATTATCAACTCATGTAGGTACTACGTCTGTATCTTTTCTGTGTCTGTTTTGTATGTATTATATACCTAATTTTTATACTTTAAAATAAAAAATGTCATTAGACTTATCAGTATTACTTGTTTTTTTTTTATTATATATCTACTTTAAACTCAAAAATATACCAAAAAAAAGCAAAATTTATCACTTAATAACAAAATATACGAAGTATGCTCCTAGTGGTAACAGGTCACGTTTTTGGGGCTAAAGGCTGTTGTAACTCGGTTTGACTTAAAATAACAACAATTATGTATAGAATATAAATTTTGGAGAACAACATTAGCTTTCTTTTGAGATATTAAGCGTGTTTCTATTATTTACCGTTCTGGAGTTATGGCTCCATATGTCAGCTTTTTGGCCAAAAATTTGGATTTTTTCAAACTTGGAGCGACGAGCGGCACGGGTTAACGTCGTTTAATCGAGCTCAAATTTCGGCTATCTCAATATCTGGAAAGGGGAATCGTTTTGTGGGGTCCAGACGAACAAGATTCCGACATTTTTTTCCTCCTCTATGAGATCCGGTCACTCTACTACTTATATTAGTTAGTGTGAGCATTGCATCTGCGTATCTTTCGCTAGAATAGCAGAGTCAGGTTTGTAGTTGGAAATTGCCAGTCCTAAAGAATCCAATGTATGAGCGTCTGTCAAGCGAGAACTGTGTTTACTTTTTGTTTGTTTTAAGTACAAAAATGCTGATTCACATAAAGATGTTGAAACAAAACACGAATGCAGTTCTTTAACACATTTTTTTCAAATTTGGATATTTCTCGTTGGAAACCAATGCCCAGAAATCTAGACCAGAGGCTGACCTTGCTTTCAGATATATATTACAGCGCAGAGTAATAATTTCCTTTTCAAGTGTTAAGTGGTCCATTTGAAACGTATCTGCAATTTTTTAGCCATTTCATAAGTGTCATTATGATTATGGAATTGGAATGGAATTATTGAATGGATAACTGATGAATTCCACCAACTTCTCAATTTTTTTGAAATCACTGAAGTGAACTTCGAAGTTTGATACCACTGCCTTAATTACTGCCGTATACTTGTCAGGAATAAAATCGTAAGTAGGATGTTTTTCCATATGATCTTTGATGTTTACAAATGAAACTTTTTCTTTTCGATATCAACTATCATAGACGCTGTTTGACTTTTGAAGGCTGCAACAGAACTCATATCATTTCTGCTATTGTTTTATCCTTGCCTTGTAGTTCCAGATTTAATGTGCTCATTTTTCCGGGAAAATCTGCTAAAAATGCCAGTTTAAATCACGTAGTTGCTCATAGTCATCACCCCTCTTTTCAAGAAATTTTACTATTTCGTCCAATAGAGCTCCAAATCTTTGCAAAAACTTGTTTCGACTCAACCATCTTACGTCAGCGTGCAATGCCAAATCTGGTTCCTTTTCATCTAATTGCAGTTTAAAGAGCCGCCTTTGGAGAGATTTGCCTCTTATTGAACTCATAATCTTGAAAGAAATATCCATTACATGTTTTGTGGTTAGACTCTTACGAGCCAGTACTTGTTGATGAATTAGGCAGTGGTAGCTGATGAAGTCTGGAAAGTCTTCGTCTTTCTGACAAAGAGCAATAAAACCATTATGAATACCTGTCATTGCAGGAGCTCCATCAGTTGTTATTGATACGAGTTTATACAAAGGTAGCTTAATCTTGCTAATATAATCTTTGAATTCCGTGAAGATATCAAGGCCACGAGTTTTTCCTTTTAAGGAAATTATACTTAGCAGTTCTTCTTTCATCGAGAAATCTTTAAAGACCATCCGAATAAAAACAAGTAACTGTGCAGTCTCAGTAATATCTGTCGACTGGTCAAGCTGTAGCGAAAAAGCAACACAGCCGACAATATCTGTAGTTGTTCGTTTATGTTTCCACTCATCATTTCTATACTGCGCATCACAGTATTTCGAGACAACTGTAAATCATGAATGGCTTTTTTAATTTCGTTTTTATTTTTGAAATTCATGAACAGCGAGTCTGACACTTCTTCGAAAATTTCCTTTATGTATTCTCCATTGGAAAAAGGTTTGCACTTTTGGGCAATTCTGTAGCTTACTTGGAAAGAAGCTTCAGTTGTAGCCTTACTTTGCTCAAACGGCCTAGAAAATATGTGTTCCCGTTTCAATGCTTGCAATTTACTCTTTCCTATTTCGCTGTTAGGTGGAAAGTCTGACTGGTATTTATTATGAATTGTGTTAAAATGTCGCTCTAAATTTCCTTTTTTTCGGTATTGCCACGGACATATTGCAGATTAAGCAGCAACAGTTTTCTTTCACCATAGTAAAGAAGTAGTCCAGTGCCCATTCTTGGTGAAAGTGATAAGTTTTTGATTTCTTTGGAAAACATTTTTTGGGGATCTACAAAAATAAAATTAAAATGACAATAACATAATTTCTATAAAACAAGAAATATACTACCACCGACTACTACTACTATGTAAATATATTATTCAGCATACTAGCTATCCGCCCGCGACTACGTCCGCGTGGACTACATTTTATCACAGCCGCCATGTTGAATTTATGATGACGTCACATAGCCCATGTCATGGTCAAAATCGGTTCAGCGGTTTAGGCGTGAAAAGGTAACAGACAAACAGACAGACAGAGTTCCATTCGCATTTATAATATTATTATGGATGAAGTTGGTGATTAAGTTGCGCGGTCTCTGCTACATATTTTTTACACATAAACATTATTATTATATTAAAGATGTATTTTTATTTTCCTTGCCACGATCGACTGGACTAATAGCCGCGATCGACTGGTCGATCGCGATCAACCGGTTGGCCACCCCTGCATTAGAGTGTGTGCTCCAGGAGAATATAAAATTAGGTAATGCCAAGTTTAGTAAGTATTTTAGGTACAGTGAATCTAGAGTCAAGGACTAGCAGCGCACACTAGGCAATATTCTAGGTATACCAACTCTGTTGAGGATTATACTATAATTATACAAATGTATTAGAAACTCTTACTGAATACCTTGTTTAGTTGCTTAAAATTACTATATTTATAGGTCACATTACAATAGTAGACTATGATGAAGTTGAGTTGTCAAATTTACATAGACAATTTTTGCATACAGAGGATGACATAAATAGACCAAAAGTAGAATCCGCTTATGACAAGCTCCATAGGTAATTACTGTTATTAATTTTATAAATTTAATTAATCAAAAATTAAACATTCTTGAACCTAGGTAACTTTGCTAAAAATGCATAGCTAATATCACTTTTTTTTTTTTAAAGTTAGCAGTAATACTCTGTATAATAATATGTAGATAGATATACCGCTAACAAATGGTTTAACTGCCTACAACACTTACACCTCTTAAGGACCCGTTGTAGCACCTGCCTCATTTTAGGGTTGTGCCATGTCAATAGCAGCGTTCCAAGTTTAATTCCGTTAATACACTCATGGTCTAACATTATCGGAGGTCTGAAGTGATTTTTTTTCTTGCTCATGTACCTACTGGGAAAAACTTAACTAGATAAAAAGTTATCAGCTCCTCCAAGAATAATCTGCGATGTGGATCGTCTTAATCTCGATGCGAGTTAGGTGCTCATTCAAGGGGCAATATCCTGTAAGGACCCTTATCAACGTCTTCAGGTCTTTTCGAAGACCTGAGAGACCTCGTTTACTAAAAGTTAGGTCCCCTTATGAGACTCTTAGACTGTCTCATCCCTAGTAGCTTGTCCCAATCTTTCATGAATGTATTATTCAGCATATCTACGATATCGGCACCGCTTGTATTACAAAGAATTTATAAAAAAAGATTCAGATCCGTGGGGCTTGCTAGATCTCAACTGTTTTGCCATTGTGTCGGTGATCACATTTTCCTAGAAACCCACGTGTACCTACACGAGGTATGGGTTGTTTCCGTTCGCCAGATTGGCCAGCGAGTCTTACACTCGCCTACCAGTTGAAAGCTTACCCTGGCCTGTTTAAAACCCTCTGCTATTATAATATGCAGTATACAAATCTTTGTATTTTTACTGAAAAATGTAAAATTTCTTTACTCTGTATAAATAAACCTAGAATGATTAAAAATCGACCATAGATGCCTCAACAAACAGATTCAGATACAAGTTTCAGTAAGAAAACAAAACGTTTTATGCGGTTGTTTTAATTTGATTTACTTAAGAACTACATTGTCAGTTGTAAAGTAATGATTTCATTAAGTCCACCTTAACAGTTGCAAATTCATAGGTATTATTCGCTCTCTATCGCTTGTTGCATATATATTTTAATAATAGATTTCCTGGCTTGCATTTCGCTTGTGATCATTAATATAATATTATATATGATGAAATTTTTGACTTTTTAAATAATCAGGAACATAGTACGTTGGGGTAAATTTAAACGGGATGTAAGAAAGCATAAATAATATTTTTAAAATAATACTTCTACGGCCATCTGCTGGGAAATGATATAAAAAAGCTTTCCACAGCCAGTAAAACAATAGTAGCTCAAATTTTTGTTTGCTTATTTGTTTCGAAAATAATTACTTTCTAATTAATTTTTTTAAACCGAATATTGCTTTTCTTGCATTAGTCCGTAAAGTAAATTTTATACAAGGAAAGGCGTTTTTATGTAGGATGATAATTGTTTTTGGATATATCGATAATTATATTGATTAATGATAATAGGAAAATTTAAAAAATGATTGATATCTCGGTAGTTATAAATAACACGTGGCTGAAAGTTTTTTGAACAGACACTAGATGTCGCTCTTTTCAAAAAAATTCATATGATTTTTAGGAAGTACCAACCTTCAAACGATACGTGTCAAAATTTCATGTCATTTCGGCGATTCGTTTACAAGTTACAATGGTTTTAGTGGCGCTACTTTTGATATTTTCAAAACAATGGAAAAAATCGAATTTCATGTGTTGATTAAACACTGTTTTTGATGGGAAAAAAAACACCGTTCAAGCAAAGCAATGGCCTGATAAGTGTTACGGGGACTTTCTTGGAAAATCACTCATCGTTTACTGATATGCTGAATTTAAACGCGGTCGTACAGATACAAATGATGCTGAACGCTCTGGACGCTTAAACGAGGTGGCTATACCAGAAAACATCAAAAAAATCCACAAAATTGTTTTGGATGACCGAAAGTGAAATTGCGTGAGAAAGCTGATATCCTAAAGATATCAAAAGTCATTCATATTTTGCATAAACATTTGGGCGTGAGAAAGCGAACAAAGTCTAGAATTTGGTAATCAAAATGTTCTCTTCATCTACCGAACCATCTGGGGATATTGTTTCGCCATATTACGGCTGATCAGCTGAGCTAGGATTGGCAGCGAAGAGAGCGAAACCCGAAGTACTTAACGTTGTGCAAGCGCAATATCGTAGTTAGATACAAAAGATTATGGTAGGAGGCGACAGCAGCTGAACCTCATCCAGATATGATCTATTACTGTGACATGTGTAAATGGGCTACATTCATCAAACACTTCTCATGAAAGTACTTGTAGTACAGGTTCCATTCATCAAGCTTTCTTTAGTTTTCCAAAAGAACAATACTTCTTCCCTTATTCCCAAATCAAGCTCTTGTATAAATTCTTGCTACCTGCGTATATTTGCATGCAGTTGATATTTGAGCATTCAAGATAAATAAAGAACTGAATAAATAGGAGTTTTAGCTAACAATTTGCGTGTGTTTTAAACTGCCTTTATGAGTCTGGCTGTTAATTAATTTCTTAATTATTAAAATATGTTAGTTTAAATAACAATTAATTTTAATTTCAATTATTTTCAGTAAAACTGCTATAAATATAAAGGTCAAGGTATTGTGATAAAAAAATCGGGAAAATAGAAATAAAGACAAATAAAAACGTTAAGCAAATCCTTAAGCAATTTTTTAACAGCTTTTCTTAATAAAAATTCAAAAAACGTACACGATAAATACAGTAATACCCCGCTTTACGCGAGGGATACGTTCCGAAAAAAATCGCGTTAACTGAAATTCGCGTATATCGAGGTTTATGATTAAACATAGTCAAAATTTAATACAAAAAAATACAAATCATTTTAATCAATCACTTTAATTCTAAGAACACTTTATGCAATACATACTCTTATTTTTTACGGAAAAATACATCTATTGTCTTTTGGGTAACGTTTTGTTTACGTTCTTGTAAAATACGTTCATAACACCCAACACTGTTTTTAATTGTTTGACACACGGTCAAGACACGGTCATCATTATTGTCTATACTCTGCAATATGTCCAAACCTGAATAAATTTTTTGAAAGTGCATTTTGTATTTCCCCTGAAGATAAAACTTTCTCTTCTACTTGTTCTTCCTCATCGTAGATAGGATTATTCTGTAACTCGATCAGATCTTCATTGCTAATAGGATCGTCGTGCGTTGCTACAAGTTCTACGAGATCTTCTACCGTGACATCTTCAAGTTCAGACCCCTCAATCATTGCAGCAATGTCTTCAAGCACTTGTCTCTGCATCTGGACAATTCTTCTAGGTGCTTCCACTACATCTGGCCAAAGATTACGCCACACCCCATTCATACAACTCATTTTAACTTCCTTCCAAGCCTCTTCTATGTTGTGAATAGACTTCATAATGTTGTATGACTTCCACCACTCTCGCATAGACTGTCTTCCTTCCCCGTCAGTTTCATGAATTAGTTGGCTAAAAGTGCGGCGATGGTAATAAGCTTTGAAGTTTGCTATTGCTCTTCCCTGGTCCATAGGTTGTAATATTGACGTAGTGTTTGGTGGAAGGAACTTTACGTACACTTTTAAGTCTCTGGGCGTATCAAGTGAGGTTGGATGTCCTGGGGCATTGTCTAAGAGTAATATAACTTTAGGTTCAAGCCCATTTCTGTCACAGTATGATTTGACTGATGGGCAAAAACTATTAGAATACCATTCTTGAAAAATTTCCCGTGTAACCCACGCCTTTCTGTTTGATCGCCACACAACTGGTAGACTTGTCTTGTCTGTGCCTCGCATTGCACGGGGTGTTTCTGAATGGTACACTAGTAAAGGTTTCAGTTTGAAATCACCAGTGGCATTACCACCCAGCAGAAGTGTTAGTCGATCTTTCGCAGCTTTGAAACCACTGGCTTGACGTTCTTCCTTAGAAATGAATGTTCGAGATGGCATTTTTTTTCCAGTAAAGTGCGGTCTCATCAACATTGAAGATGAGACAAGCAGGAATTTTCTCGTCGTCTAACGAAGTCTTGAAACTTGTCTGGAAACTCAGCTGCAGCTTGAATGTCCCGCGCTGGCCGCCTCGCCTGTTATGTGGATATTGTGAAGATTAGAACGCTGCTTGAACCGATGGAACCAGCCTCTGCTGGCAGCAAAAGTCGGAGTGGCACTCCCTTCTCCTTCTTTTGTTTTCAGCATCTCATACAAAGATTTTGCTTTTGTGCATATGAGAATCTTGACTTAGTGGTGTGTTCTTCTTATTCAAATCTTCGATCCAGACTGACAGTAATTTCTCCATTCTTTCTAAGATAGATGATCTCGAACGAGAAAGTTTTGTTGCACTTATAGGTGTTGAACCTTCGCTGGAGATTTTAATTTTTTCCCGATTTTTATAAATCGTTCTCACAGTCGATTCTGAGAGTCCAAAATCTCTCCCAACAATTGTTGCTTTGCCTCCATTTTCCATTCTTCTTAACACTTTCATCTTCAATTCCAAAGTGACGCTTTTACGCTCTTTTTTCTTTACAGGCGGCATTTTTAACGTAGGGTTAAATTATGTATGTATGTATCTCCAATAAATATTAAAACAAAACTGCCAGCCGACCGAACTAACATTACGGAACAAATGAACACACGAAACGAACGAGGAAATCCCCATAGAACAAAGTCGAAGGACAGGGAATTCCCAATTCTTCAAAGAGAATATTCAGAGAAAGCGGGGATCCCCCCGCGACCATAGAGAAGTTAATGACTACATGAGCGCGAAATTTGAAATTCGCGTTATAGTGAAACCGCGCGTAACGGGGTCGCGCTAAGCGGGGTATTACTGTATATGTTTCTTAGTAGCTTCCTTCACAAAACATTTTCTACACATTTTTTAAATTACTTATATAATATAATCTATTTTTTTTTTCAATTTTAGCAATTTTTGAATCCAACAATAATTTTGACGTAAATACTGACAAAATTTTAATATATATCAATATTATAGTGTATTTGTTTGTAGTTGATAGCAGAATTCTCTCATTGTAATGCAAATACATGTTGGGGTGCGCCCAAAAAAAATATATCTCTTATGCATTTTACTGGATTTTGCTACCTGTTTTTGAATTATTTTTAAGGGTTCACCCTATTTTAGGCAGAAAACCTCTGCCATACAATAGAGTCATAAAATGTAAATGAGAGTTCATCAGTAGCATAGCCGTCCGAGCGTAACCTGCTTTTCGTGATTAAATAAAATTATCTTAAAAATAAAGTTATAGAAATATAGGATTTACTAGCAAAAATTTTTCAATCTATAGATCTATGTACAGTATTGGCCAAAAGTATTAGGCACCCTACAATTTACTTCATTTCTTGTGTTTCAGGGTAAAAAATTAAATTCGTATGTTTTGTCGTAGCCGCTGATTTATGACAAGGTGCATTATCTAGCTGGAATTTTGATGTCGTCTAAATTAGTGTCTCCAAAATGCGTGTTAGCGAAGGCATCAGTACAGTTTCTAGTACATTTTTGTACTTTTGGCTGTTCATGCGGCCTTCACAAACGAACATTTCGTCGATGCTAAAAGTATCGCAGCAGCCATGCAGCCCCAGATCATAATGCTGCCTCCTCCGTGTTTTACAGTAGGTACCACGCAATCTGGATGGTATTCCTCGTCGACACGCCGCCTCACGAATGTCATACCTGACGTTCCGAATAGCTGTAAGAATAGAAAAAATACTCAATTAAAAAATTAGTTATTTTTTTGACTAAAACGGATTAAATCAAGAGTTTGTAGTTATTTGTTAAAAATAAATCATATAAAACTTACCTCAAAGTTGGATTCGTCGGACCATACAACATTAGACCAATCCTCTTCGCTAAAATGTTGGTGCTTCAGAGCCCACTCTAAGTGTTTCTTCCTATTGGTCTCTGAAAGTCAAGGCTTCTTTCTAACTTTGCACCCTCTTAATCCAGCTTCTGTCAGTCTTCTCCTTGCCGTTTGAGAACTAATCGGCATCCCAATCTCTTCCGACAGAGTTGCAGCGAGCTCAGATGATGATTTTTTTTGATTTTTAATAGACTCGCGGATGAGTTTTTCTGTCCTGTCGCTCATTAGTCTTACGTTTTCTGCCCGTTCTCATTTTGTTGGCACGGGAGCCAGTCTCCACAAACCTTCTAATAGCACATTGCACTGCGCACCGAGAACATTTCACTAACTTGGCT
>JAHKBH010002827.1:0-18153 GCA_019049505.1 Pachyrhynchus sulphureomaculatus
TCTGTCTGTCTGTCATACCCAATTTTCTCGGAAACTATTTGACATAGAAAATTAAAATTTGTGACTAATATAGGAATTGATGGCCTCATCAGAGTCGTGTAGTTTTGAAAGTTAAATTTTGACTTAAGGGGTTAGTTTTGGGGGTTGGAATCGGGAGTGGGCTCTCAAATGAAAGCTTGTAAAAAACACGAGTTCAAGAGTATATATAATGTAATACTTGCGCATACTGTTCTTTGTATTATTTTTAAAAAAGTGTGAAAAATCGCTGCCCCCCCTTATCTCGAAAAATATTGATCAAAAAAATTTTGAAACAATTCTGGAATCTTCTCCACAGGGTGTTAGAAAGTTTGAAATAGGCATACGGGTAATATTAATTTAAAAATATTTGTAATAATCTAAAATGTTACTTTTTTCCAAAACGGTTCCAATATGGGTCTACTTTCTATCACCTAAATAAACAATTATGATATGTTTTATAGCTCACACTACACCAAATTCTACAATTTTTTTATTGAGGAAAGCTGTATAATTATATTCGTTTTTGTTGTGATAGGTTGTAACTTTTGCCACAATTTACTAGCAACTGCTGTCGCGCGATACAGAGAGAGAGAGGTGGGAGACATGAGCCTCAAAAATGCATACTTCTTGTGTGACAACCAAATATACAGGCAAATAGAAAGTCCCGGCAGGGGTTTATCTCTGTCACTACCCATACTTATCCTCTTCGTGACCTACTCTGTACGAAAGGCGTTAAACGAAGCTGCTAAAACCAAAACTTTGGGTTCGTTACGTTGGTAATATATGGTTCTTTGAAAAAGATGAACTTCATTAATTTTTGGTTCGCCGAAAACTCTACACCAGAAAATCCATTTCACATTGGACCTTTCTTAGACGTGGTTATACAGAAGACAGGAGATGGGACTCCTCAAGCATACAGTCTACCGACCGCCAATAAATACTAACAGGTATTTGAACGTCAATTTACAACATCATTTATCACAACTACAAGCGAACACCTTGATCTCAAGATCTTTCCGCCTAACCTACAACCTTAACAGACAAGAGGAGATAAACAGTACCAAAAAAGATTCAAACAAACCGGATACAACACACAGTCAACCAGTACAGCAAAGTAGGACACTAGCAAATCCTTGGGAACCGCTTGAAAACAAACCTAAATGCACATTTCCCTATCTCAAAGAAGTCATCCGCATCCGATGACTTCTACAAAAAAACACAATATATCAACCGTATACAAATCAGAACAATATAATCATCACAAGAACATCATCAAAGAACAAGATAAAGCTAGAAAATCAGGGCATATATAACATGTTATTGGGCATTTGCAATGAGACATAGGGTAGACCAACAAAAGGATATCTCCAAGGGCCTAAGAACACAAGCTTAGCATTCAGAATCAAAAAATTCCAGAGGGAATTTTTTCCCGTACAGATTAATTAGCCAAGTCCCGAAATTGCGATCCTAGGCGACTTTAATGTCCACATATCAACTAGCTTAAGCATTCAAATACGACCCGTTAACAGGTCGTGAAGCTGAATCATTCTCAATCATTTGTGGCTTTACTCAGCTTATCGATGAACCAACCACCAATCCAGAGATTTACACTGTCTCGGTAAATCTGCCGTTAGGTTCTTTGACCAAACATGTTTTCAACATCAAGTATCCTACCGATCGGTGACAGCGAGGTGCCTAAATCGCGCCAGATTTGGTACTACAAATTTGCTAAATGAGGTGAACTCATGGAATATTCTCGAACTTTCCCTTGGTTAGACGTTTGTGTAAATCCGACGACTCCTCTGATTGCGCTGTGGTATTGGAGCCTATATCCGTATTTCGAAGAAACGCCCTTCCAACGGCAAGTCTTGTTTCGACCAAAAATGCAAAGAAACTGTTGCCTCTAAACCGCTTGCCTACCGACAATGGGGGGGAAAATCCTAACCTCATAAATCGTAACATCTTTGTTTGTTCTCGGAATAGATACAAAGATATTATCGACTAAACCAAGAAGGCACACAATCAAAGAATTAAAAACATACAACACAAGTTGAGAAAGCCAACTTAGCTAAACTCGTTGATTCATATTGCACTGTCGATGTTCAAGGAAAAACACCACAAACCATAGTGAAGTTAAGTATGCCCGATATTGCCCTCAGGCAGCTTATTATAACGTATTTTAATGAAATTAGACAGCAAAAAAGCTTCCTATAGAACGGGAGTATTTTCTTCCTGCTGAAAATGCGCTACAGTTCAGCAGATACCGAAAAAAGGCAAGAAGATCTTTGCGAAACAACTACCGACCAGTCGCATGCTGTCAATAATATCGAAAGTATTTAATATTATTAACGACAATCAATATGGCTTCCGTAGCCAAAGATCAATAGGCGATCTTCTAACCTATGTACCACCTGTTTGAAACATCACAACTGAACACTTTGGAGAACCTCGAGCGTTGCACTTGATATATCCAAGACATTCGATCTTGTTTGGCATGACGGATTGTTGGTTAAGCTACGTTCTTATAGATGTCTTAAAAGCTTTATTTATGGCTCTCGGGTTTCTTTAGAGAGCGTTCTTTAAAAATAGCAAGCGGATTTCTGTGTAATACCTTTGTTATTAACGCCGGTGATATACCCTAAGGTACTGTCTCCTACCCCCGTTCTCATTAACATTACCGGTCTGCTGGAAAGGACCAGGAACCCAATCTACAACTTTGCAGACGACAGTACGCTTATTTCTTCATTTCCTTTAAACGCTCGAACATTGGCTACCCATTCAAATATCTGCAGACAACGTGAAGTCCTTCAGCTTAAAAGACCCGGAAGAAATTCTGTCTTGGGTGACAAATATAATTTAACGCTACAATAACCCAGGCAGCAATTTTTTCGAAAAAAGTTAACGTTGCTGAACCCGACATGATTATAGCGGGACACTCCCTTCCTTTGGCATCGTCACTCAATTTGCTGGGCGTTAATTTGGAAGCAAATATGTCTTGGCATGAACGTGCTGCATGCATAGCAAAGAGAGCTTCGCAAAAGCTAGGGATATTATTTTGAACTAAAAAGCTTTACACTTCACAACTGTTAATTCTGTATAAAGCTCAAATTCGACCCACAATGAGACACTTAATATGGGATCATGCTAATAAATTTTTAAATCCGTTTCGTGATTGTACAAATGATATGCTACTTATTGTGATATGTACTATATAGGTTCTGCGAGAAGTAAGAGTATCCATATCATTTATATTTATAATATGGGTGTTTGTAATTAAGAGAAAACACTATTTTACAACATTGTAAGTACGGACGCAGAGAAGATGTTTATAGTACCCAGAATTTGGAGGAATTATTACTACTAATAAAAACAGGCAATTAATCACGCCAAATTACGGTTTGCTATGAAACTCTTCCCTGCATTTTCTTGAGAGAGACACTATTTTACAACATTGTAAGTACGGACGCAGAGAAGATGTTTATAGTACCCAGAATTTGGAGGAATTATTACTACTAATAAAAACAGGCAATTAATCACGCCAAATTACGGTTGCTATGAAACTCTTCCCTGCATTCTCTTGTTTACAGTGTTGCAAAATGGTGGTCCTCCTTAATTTCAAGCGGCTATTGGACTTCGGAGTTTGTTATGATGTAGCTGAACATTACCTGTTTTAAGCAACTTAAATATTTTATTTTTTTTGATAAGTTCTATAATTTTTTTACCAGGAATAATAAAAATATTACCAGGAACAATAAAAATATTACAGTGTGTATTTTTAGATTCCTCATTTTATAAGACCTCATTTCATACCATGAGTGAGTTTTATATATTCTTGGTAATTCTTATACTGAAGATGAATGTCTCACTGAATTTCACAGAATACTTCAGATTCCTCATTTCATAAGGTCTCATTTCATACTCCACACAATGAGTGAGTTTTATATATTCGTGATAATTCTTATATTGAAGATGAATGTGTGACTGAATTTCATAGAATACTTCATCAATTACGATACAGAACACTAATTGCGCAAGTCCGACTTGCATTTGACCGGTTTTTTATTTAATTTAGGCTATTGTCTCTTTGCTGGAGAGGACAATTTTTAAGATGCTTTGTTAAACAGTAATATTCGGCTTCACTGAGGTATCATCTTTGGACTATTTCATATAATAATTTACACGCGTTTAGTCGCATCTAATAACGTATGGAATTTGTAGTATTTTGCTGAATAATATGATAATATGAATAATAAACTAGAAATAATAATGTAAACATTAAAAAGGAAATCACCAGTCGTAACCATCTAACCTCAAACTTTGATCCAGAGTTGAATCATATACTTAACGTAATTAATAAGAATCCGTATAAAAATACAAAATTATTTGTCTGAAGATTACCGATTAAAGTTCAATTAAAGTAATAAATATCCGTTTCCATATTTTTAATGTTTTTAAAAAAAAAACCTAAATAGATATGAATTGTCGAGATCTATAGTGCAAAGTACACAGTTCGAATCGACTTATAATTGTTTAAACTTATTGGTGTGAATTTTTTAAAGTAAGAAATTATGGAGGAGCACATAATATTCGTAATTGATGAATACATTGCAGAGGTTAATAACTGTTTCTCGAAGTAGAACGATTTCTAAGGTTAACCAGAATTAAGATTTTTACGTCTCAAATTACGCGCCAACTGACACCATAAATTTGTCATTGTTAAAGAATATTTACCAACTTACTGGGCTTCAGCTATTTCGTGTTTACATCAATATTTCCAGTATTCCTACTAAAAAGATTTGATTTTGCAAAATATGTCCACATTTATTAACAAATATAAAATGATTGGACTAATATAGATTTGAAACTCAAATGGCTGCTACTCAACAGGAAATAATATCTTTAAGAGGCATTAAAACTTCAAACGCGCGCTACATTCTCTTGAAATACAGGGACCTACCTCGTGTCCGCGCCGTCTCCGTTGTTGTAAAGTGTTACACGGAGTTACATCGCCTGATAGGTATAATTTTTTATCTATGTTACAACACTGAACTTAATGGACGTTCTACCAGTTGGTGTTCAATTATTGTTTAAAGAAATTCCAAGATAGAATTTAGAATATTAACAAAAATTAATTAATTAAAAACCGTAAATCTTAACCCGGAAAACCCATTTTGGACTATTATCCCATTTTTAGTGTTCCGTACGGAACACTTATGGGATCACTTCGGGGTCTGACTGTCGGATTGTCACACACCGATTTTCTCAGGAAACTACTTAACATACATTCTCCCGTGGAGGAGCGGGATAGAATATCTCCCCCGGTACGTTCTGCCTGTCGTAAAAGGCGACTTAAAGAACATCTTAGATGGTAGATGCCCAGATCCCACAAGGCATCGCCCGGTGGGATACCATCGCATCGGCTTAGGCTGCGTGAAGTTGCTTAACGTTTCGTGGCTGTGCCGATGCTCCGGACTGTGGGACCAAATAGCATGATGAGGCACCTGGATACAAAAAATTCCGGAGGTAAAATAGCTCCCCGTTCGGATCTCCGGGTGGGGGTTGGATCAGGGGCGTCGACATGAAAAGATCGGAATTTTAAAGTAGGGTTTTGCAACATACGAGGTTTAAACTTAACATAAATTTAGTGCACCAATAGCTGCAACCAAATAAACCTCATGTACTCGCTCTCTGTGAAACCAAGGTCAGTTCATCGATCAGCACAGTCAACTATCTTTATCCTGGGTACGACTTTTATTCCCGATTTAGGCGTACCTTTGGAATCTCTCTTTTTGTCAGAAGCAACCTCTCTTGCCAACGAGAAGAGGCTCTGGAGCCCTCAAACTTTGATGTTATGTGGTTAAAAATAACGACTAAACAAACCATAAGGTTCATTTGCATCCTCTATCGACCAACAAGTGATACTAACTTCAGAACACTTTCCACTTCCCTTGCAGACATCATCGATCATTTACAAACGAACTATCCAAATGTCGAAATTGACATTCTGGGCGACTTTAATGTCTACAACATCAACTGGCTTAAATATTCAAATATTACTGACGAATAAGGTCGTGAAGCTGAGTTATTCGCAATAACTCAGCTTATTGACGAACCAAGACGGATCCCTGATCGAGACGGGGAGTTCGCCACTCTTCTTGATCTGTTTTTTAATCACAATCGAGAGATTTACATGGCCATCGTAAATCCGCCGTTAGGCTCTGCCGACCATAAACTGCTTTCGACGTCAAGTATCCTACTAATCATTGACAGAGAGGTGCCTAAACCGCGCAAGATTTGGCACTATAAATCTGCTAAATGGGAAGATCTCATAGAGTATTTTCGAACTTTCCCTTGGTTAGACGTTTGTTTTCTATCCGACGACCATCTGACTGGGCCAAGGAGGTTTCCGAAGTTATTTTTGCTGGTATGGAAGCTTACATCCCTTTTTCGAAGAAATGCCCTTCCAACGACAAGCCTTGGTTTGACCGAAAAATGCAAAGAAGCTGTTGCTTCTAAATATTTTCCCTACCAACAATGGCGTGAAAATCCTAACGCCGTAACTTGTAACACCTTTATTCGTGTCTGAAACAGATGCAAAGAAATTATCAACGAAACCAAGGAGACACACAATCAACAAATTAGAAACAAACTTCTTGCTCTCCTTTTGGTCAGTCGCTAAGACAGTTAGTCAAAAGGTCACCAAATCCACCATATCACCACTCACACGGCCAGATAATTCGATTGCAACAACACCTGTTGAGAAAGCGAACTTGTTGGCTGAACTCTTTGCTTCACATTCTACTGTCGATTTCCAAGGAAAAATACCACTACTATTCCCATAGTGCAGTCAAGGATGCCCGATATTGTCTTCAGACAGCGTATCATAAAACGTATTTTAATGAAGCTAGACACCAAAAAAGCTTCTGGTGCTGACGGAATACCTGCCATAGTTCTCAAAAACTGTGCGAGGGAACTAACACCAGTTTTCTGTAGATTTTTCAACCTATCCTACAGAAAGGGAATATTTCCTTTCTGCTGGAAATGTGCTGTAGTTCAGCCGGTACCTAAAAAAGGCAAGAAGACCTTACCAATAACTACCGACCAGTCGGACTACTTTCAATGATATCGAAAGTCCTGGAAAGGGCTATCAATCAGCATCTTCTGGAATATCTTGAAGGATTCAATATTATTAAAGACCACCAATATGGCTTTAGTAAACATAGATCAACAGGAGATCTTCTGACTTATGTAACATATGTTTGGAACAACGCAATTGAACACTTTGGAGAATCTCGAGCGGTTGCTCTTGACATATCCAAGGCATTCGACCGTGTTTGGCACGATGAATCGTTGGCTAAGCTACGCTCTTCTGGTATGTCTGAAAACTTCTGTTTGTGGCTCTCATGTTTCCTCAGAGAGTATTCTTTACGAGTGGCAGTCGACGTTTTCTTTCTAACACCTTCATTATCAACTCCGGTGTGCCCCAAGGCTCCATACTATCTTCTACTCTCTTTCTTATTTACATTAACGATCTTCTGGAAAAGACCGGGAATCCATTCTACAGCTTTGCAGATGACAGTACGCTTATCTCTTCATTCACTTTGAACGCTCTGACATCGGCTACTCAGATGAATATCCGCAAACAGCAGGAAGTCATTCAACTTAACAAAGACCTGGAAGAAATTCTGTGTTAGGGTGACAGTAACCAAGTGGAATTTAACGCTACGAAAACTCAGGCGGCAGTTATTTCTAAAAAAGTTAACGGTACTGAACCCGACAGGGTTATGTCGGGACACTCCATTCCTCTAACATACAAACAAATATGTCCTGGCATGAACATGTTGCAAGCTTCTCAAAAGTTGGGAATATTATTTCGAACCAGAAAGCTTTATACTCCACAACGACTGTTAATTCTTTACAAAGCTCAAATTCGAGCAACTATAGAATACTGTTCCCATGTTTGGGGCTCTGCTCCCAAACATACACTGCATTTATTGGATTCTATTCAGAGAAGAGCTGTGCGTCTGATTGGAGACCTGGAACTGGCGGCCTTGATTCGTTGGAACACCGAAGAACGGTTGGCGACTTGAGTGAAATTCATTTCTTTTATATGGGGGAACTCATCCCTTTGGAATAATTTACCCAGGACTGTATTTCCACCGAGTACAAATTGACAGTGATTCAAGAGCAACGTGAATGGCTTTCTCCTCACACATGTCGCTCCTGTAGCGCTTTAGGGATTTTCCTGCAGCACCCATAAAAAAAATAGAAAGTTGAAATTTGGCACAAATAAAGGAATTGATTGCCCAGTCAGAGCCGCGTAGTTTTGAAAGTTAAATTTTGACTTAAGGGGTTAGTTTTAGGGGTGAATTTGGAAGCGAAAAAAATTTTTTGCAAGCATTATATATGATGTAATACTGGCGCAAACTTTTCTTTATATTGTTTTTAAAAAATGGTCAAAAAATGTCTGTCCCCCCTATCTCTAAGAGTACTGATCAAAAAATATCGAAAAACTTCTGGCTCCATATTCTCGATAAAGGGTAGATTTAGCGAAAATTATCACGTTATCACGTTGCATTACGTTTGATAATTTATTTGGTATAAAAAAATGTTTGACTTGACAATATGGTGGAGATTTTTTCGTGGAAAGTTAACCGCGACTAAGAGCAACGAAATATTAATACGAATTCGGTGCATTCGGTAATATACTCATGTACTTTTCAGTACGTTACTGTTTTAAACAGTAAGCCAATAACAGATAAAGCAAATCTGCATGATGACTGGTGACCAACGGATAGGTACCGAAACAAAATAATTTTATTTTGTTTTAGGTAGTAAATATTTGTTTTAAACTTTTACTACAAAGATGTTTCGCCTTTTATAATATTCTTGGTAATTTTTATATTGAAGATAATGTGAGACTGAAATTTCATAGAATACTTCAGCAATCGCGGTACGGAATTTAGATTCTTGTCTCTTTTGCTGGAAAGGAAAATTTTTAAGATGGTTAAATTTTCTTTCTGCTCTGTTAAGCAGCAATATTCGGCTTCACTGAGGTATCATCTTTGGCCTATTTCATGTGATAAGTTGTACGCGTTTAATCGTATGGATTTTGTAGTATTTTGCTGATATGCACTGTTAATATGTGCAATTTTTTACCTATGGTGCTCCTCCAAAATAGTAAAGTTTTTGTCCGTTACATAGACATAATATTTTCACTATTTGATAGCAGCCAAATTTAAAGTTTTTCGATAGTTAGTTAGAAATTTAAAACTTGTAGTTATCCAATCGACTTTTGTGTTTGACACTGTTATATTTCTTACGGTACATGTCAACAAAAATCATTTTTGGAAGATCATTTAAAATAAAAATCATGAAATAAAATCTAGAAAATGACAGGAACATTAATATTTTTTCTAATTTTAACATATTTTTTTTCATTCTTATCAGTTAAATCAGGAATAAAAACGAATTTTGAAGTCTTGTTTTTTTCAACCTCAAAACTTTAGTTGACTACTTGGTGTTTTTGTGAATCCCTAGTTGCCAAAAAAGACCTGTTTTAACGTTAAACATTTTTTGGTGAATTTGCGGGTGTGTGCGAAGGTGAATGCCTCTACAATAACGTCATAGTTCTAATTTAAGCTAATCTGAGAGAAACCGAAGAAAAGGTAGGTTTATTTATTTAAGCATATAAAACCGCTGAAGCTGGTAAGTGTGGCAGTTTATGTTATCCGATCTAATTCACGACATGACTAAAATTTAAACAATTGGGAAAATTTTATGATCCTAATTCAAAAGAAAGGAAATATTAATACTCTTTGGTGCATAGCAGTTAAGGTTTTTATTTATATGCTCTTCTTAACCATCATATACAATTACATCATGGTATTGCAATTATCATTTTAATTTTAGTAATTTAATGAATTAATTTAGACTTGTTTAGAGTCTCCGGCTCTACCTTGATGATTGAAATCAATAGTTCTTCTTTCCCCAGTGTTTTTCCTAGATCGACGACAATACAGTTTTGACGCAATTGTAAATTACTCTTACAATTAGCATATATACATAGTACGTCAGGATTTTAGATGATCTAACTTTTTAGAGATGCAGCAAAAAATAGTAGATGTGTAAGGTTCTGTTAATTAACATCTAAACTTTCTTAAATACCTTTACATCAGCTTCTTAGCAAAAGTTCACGCTTTTATCTTGAGCAAGCTGTCTAACTATTTAAACGAATTTAAAAACATTGTGACCCTTTCATTCGATTTTTTTTTCAAAACAGATAAACTGGGGGCTGTAAATTTTGGGAATTAGCCCTAAAATTGTAATTACAACTGCCTCGTTATCATCATTACAACAAATATAATAAGAGATATGTAATTTTAAATTATTTAATTTAATGTTATAAATAAAATTTACTGACGTTGAAAATAAAAAAGATGACCTTTTGATGATTTATTTATGATAAAAATAAGTTATGACATGAAAGTACCTTAAGTTTGACATGTTTATGTTGAACCCAACACCGAATCTACAAGACAAGAAGGTGGTGTATCACGTAATTCCAATTTTCCAATTCCTTTTGGATTCCATATCCATTTAACACAAACTTTTTACATAACACCCACGCGCCGAATACAAACGATAAGAAGTGTATACGTGTTTGTTCCCATATCGATATCGATTGAATACATGCGTTTTTAGCCATATTTTTAACCGTTTTAATCTCGTGCCGATCGTACTAAATTTCAATTTAAAAACGATATCGATACAGATGATAGGCCGAGAACGATCGAAGGTCATAGCTCGGTATAAACATCAATATGAGCGAGTGAGTCTTGGATGCTGGCACTGTGAAAGTTTATTTGGTACTGATAATGACAATTTTAATGACTGATAAAAAATACTAAAGGTTGAAACTTGATAGATACGGTCTAGCCGTTTTATTTTGTTATCGCGAAGAATGTTTGTCACATGTTTTTCCAACTACTTAGTCCCAATATAACTATAAAAAGGTCTGTATGGTTGCTTGTCTGTCCTATATTTTTGTCCGTGATGATAAATATGTCATATGATCCTATTTCAAACTTTTAACTTTCTCAATCGGCCTCCAAGACATTCTAAAAAACTAAACATTTATTATTTTCCTAAAAATGAAAGTATTGTATTTGCAGACAACTCAATCTCTGAGATTTTTTTCTTCTTTATGTTTCACGGTACCCTTGTGATTCACGAAAAATACAATATTGTGTTGGGTGTTATGGTCCTTTTACACGTATCATATCAGTTCTCAGTTCCGTCTCAGTTTCAGTTTTCGTTTCCTTTCAGTTCGGAAGGAGGGTTTGTTTTTACACCGTCCGTTCAGTTCTCAGTCCGAGTTACACTTTCAAAGTGTTTGTGTGTGTTCGCGTTCAATACATGTGTTGTCATACTGTCCCAAGTGTACATGTGTAAAATAGCTCATGTATGAAGACTGTCTGACTGAAGTAGCCTTAGCTGTGGCGTTGAAGAAAACGGTGGAAGAGAAAAGAACTCCCCCATACCGTCAGGTGTCAGTCTCCGTTTCAGTTCTGTTTTCAGTTTTTCCCTTTTTACACATAGGAAAAAACGGGACAGTTCGACTGAACTGAAACTGAATTGAGGACTGACATGACCGTGTAAAAAGGACCATTATATGTGCTCTTCACGATTCTTGGGCTCGAAGAATTTGAATCTTGTATGGGGGTCTTTTCTATGTCAATAGTGGTGGGGAGAGATAATTCAAAAAGGTGTTTTTACAGTGAAAGAAATAGTATCGGGGGTAGAGGGAGAATTGTCGAAAAAAAAAAAAATATCATGAATCTTAAATCGCTTCGACCGTTTTCAAAACCAGATCGGTAACGGGAATAAACTTCCAAAAAAATCCTCTCTTGCAAGAATTTTAAAGTTTTGACCCATAAAAACTATTTATAATCACAGAGGGCAGCGAATGTCTAAAGAAAATAACCGGTCAAGTACAAGTTGAACTTGCACAATTAGTGTTCCGTACGTTGATTGCTTTTAAAAATAAAAAATGTTGTTACGGTGGTTTAAAATGATCAGTGACTTCACAAAACCACACCCCAAATGAGTTTTCAAACAAAGTGGTTTCCCATCTTTACTGAAAAACTGATGACCTTGAAATTTTTGTTTTTTTATATACCAGATAAATTATTAAAGGTGTGATAATTTTCGTTCAATCTACACCCCGTGGAAAATATTCCAGAATTTTTTCAAAATTTTTTTGATCAGTACTTTTCGAAGATAAGGTGGGGGGACAGCGATTTTTCTCGATTTTTTAAAAATAATACAGAGAAAAGTTGTGTGCAAGTATTACATTATATGTATATTTTTTACTCGTATTTTCACAAGCTTTCATTTGACCCCCACACTCGATGACCTAGTTTAAAAAAAAAATGTTTTGTTCAGTTCCGATTTCACCTCCCAAAAACTAACGCCTTAAGTCAAAATTTAACTTTCAAAAAAACTACATGGCTCTGAAGAGGCCATCAATTCCTATATTATTACCAAATTTCAACTTTCTATGACAAATAGTTTCGGAGAGAAAATCGGGTGTGGCAAACAGACGTACAGACAAACAAACAGACAGACACGAAGTCATCTTATAAGTGTTCCGTACGGAACACTAAAAAACATCTTCATATACTCATAAACAGAAAATTGAAAAAGTTATTTCCTCTTCCCCCCCCCTAAACAATAAAAAACAAAAAATCCTGCTCATAATAGAAGTGGGATGCTTTTTTCTTTATTCATAAGCGTAGGGGGGACATATGGCCCTCTTGGCTTCCTACCACCTACTCTCTGAGATCGCTTCAGATCATTAAATGAACAAATGCTGAATCTGCCATATTAAATATGTTAATAAAACATCAATATTTGCAAACTACAGTAACTCTCGTGTAAAAAAAATTAACCAGTGAATGTATTACTGACTTCCAGTATAAAATTCAATTTACGCACAATAGGGCCTATTTCAGCATTTTATGCGGCCAAAATTGTATTTTTGTTCTTAGCTGTTTTAACTTTGGGTGTTATTTTTTTAAATATGGCAGTGAAAGCTTTTTGGAGTGCATTTATACACATATATAAAAAAAAAGTATATAAAAATTACAAAATAAGTAATCACCCATGAAGAATCCTACGTCTCTTGTTCGCGCCCGAGCTCCATTCTTTGCCTTCTCTGCAGATTCTCTGCGGATTTCTCTTCTTCTTCGGAACTCTTCGTCGTTAATATTGGGTTCAGCAGAAACAAGCATTTGTATTGTTTCTTTACTAATAACGATATATATCTTTTTTGCGATTTTGGCCTTGCGCCATAGCTACTAGATATTAAAGGATCTGAGCTCAGCAATAATCTATTGTGGATATCCAATTGCATTTTTCTCTTGAGAAATTTCTAGCGAAAATTTTGCAGGTACAGGCGAAAGTGGTTGTTTTCGCGCCTCTGCTGCTTTTCGGACAGTAACCCAATTGACAAAAGTGCCTTTTTCATTACTGTTGCATCGTGAATTAGTATTTTGTCTTATGATAGGAGTCTAGGATGCCAGGGATACAACTCCACATAAATTTTGACGGTCTCATCATATTCTGCAAATTTTTTCAAGTGGACCTTATAACCACACGATATTACTTCTAAAATCAGTTTGAAGCGATTTATGGAGGAGTCGACAACAATAAATTTCAGCGGCGACCTCTGGATTCGACAAAAAATAATTCAAAATCCGTTTTGTTCTCTGAATTTTGCCTGCATTTCTGCCTTTTTTTGCTTCACAATTTCTTGTCACTGTCCGATCCTAGCTGCCACTTTTGCACAGGAAGTTTGTATGAACAAATGCAGAATACTTTCGAACAATCGGATCCTAGCATGCAAAGACAGACAGGCCAAACTGTAATACAATATCTGTGTCAATGTTATTTTTACATTGAGATCATTAAAACTGGTTTGAAACTATCACCACAAATGTAGCATCTCATTGTTGAAGTAGCAGCATCTGCACATTTTTGCAGCGACCATAGTTAGCGTCATTATATGTTTCATGGGAAAAAGAAATGTCTCCTTGTACGAATTCGCTGTTTACCAAAGCGTGTTAATGCATTTTCTATGTAAAGTAATTTCAAGAATTTGTAATATCCACTGTTTCTTTAAACCAAAATCTAGTCTCTATTGGTCAGACAGTGTCGTGGCGAAGAAAGAGTGGAGTTGGATTCTGCCAAATAACTTTCTTGTTTTTGTCCCGCAAATTCAATTGTAAGTAGAAACAAAGGAATACTTTGATAAATGTTGCTGTCAATTGCATCTTCCTCTTGCAATTTTTTGCTTTAAATTGGTGCTTGATTGCAGATGCTTTCACATCCTCCACATTTTCCAATTGAGTGCCAATGATTGGGTACGCACGCATTCTTCTAGTTTTAAATTCTTTTAGTACATCGCCTTCAATATGTGGCGTTCAGGCGTTGTGCTAAGGTGGTGTATTGTGTTGTTATTGTGATCTAATAAATGTTAGTTAAGTTAATTTCAGCACTATTTTGTAATTCAGTTAACCCGATAAGCCTCTTTCTCCAGATATAACAAGTTTTTTTTTTGTTTACTTCGTTGTAACATGGGTGATAACTCAAATAATACTTCTTGTTACTATTCCTGATTATTTCATACTGTCTCTTTGAGAGGTCAGGCTTCTACAAACATTGAAAAGGGCCGCCTATTGGTTTTAAGTTGTGGACGGTTTTTCAGTGCGTGATTTTGACATTTTGTATGCTTCTGGATTATCACTTCGGGCTGTCTGAGAGAGTTAGTTATGTCTTTTAGAATGGGCGCAATTCTTTTCAGAATTTTGAAGGAATGTTTGAGCAGCACGTATTATTATTTCTTTATCTACAGCGTTTGCTTCTCGCATTTGATTTTTCAAATGACTTTTGTTGGTCGACAAGAAGAACAACGTTTTACCCTAGGTATTTCAAATGTTACTTGTAGCCATTCGTCACTCTTTTTAACAAAAACTTTTTTTTTTCTTTATGGGTCTAGCACACGTGCTCCAGGGAAGTCCCTAAAGCGCTCCAGGAACGGCATGTGTGCGAAAAAAGCGACTCACGTTGTTCTTGAATCGTTGTAAATTGTACTCGGTGGGAAACACAGCCCTGGGCAAATTATTCCAAAGGGACGATGTTCTCCATATAAAAGACTGCTTGAAAAGCGTTGTACGAGGAATAACAAACTGAACCTCATACGGATGTGAAGTATTAGCGCGACGTGTATTTCTAACATGCACCGCTCTGGGAGGAATTAAGCGGGCTACATTCTTCGAACACTTTCCATGAAAATACTTGTAGAACAAAATCAAGTCCTCAACCGTTCTTCGATGTTCCAGCGAATCAAGGCCGCTGGTCAGTTCGGGTCTCCAATCAGACGAACAGCTCTTCTCTGAATAGAATCCAACAAATGCAGTGTGTGTTTGGGAGCGGGGCCCCAAACATGGGAGCAGTATTCCATAGTTGGTCGAATTTAAACTTTGTAAAGAATTAACAGTTGTTGTGGAGTATAAAGCTTAAAGCTTCGCTTTTTATGTGCCTCTGTCCATTTTTTCTTGAATTGTGACTTCAAATAGGAGAACTTATGCTTCGCTTCCTTCCTTTGCTCATCACACTATTCATCTTGCGGTAAATATAACTCTCAATATAGACGTATCCATTTTTCTTCAACATTTGGCTTTGTTGCTGCATTTTGTTAAAAAATAGTCTACGCGTTATTACTCGAGCACCTGAAGTACCCTCGGATTCTAGAACAAAATAAAAACTGTTTAAATTAAAAAATTAAAAAAAAAACCACGTGCTTTTCACTGTTTGATTCAAAGACCATTAAAAGCTCGATTTCACGCGAAATCGCGGCTAATATTGATATATTTGATTAGTGCAAATACTCTTTTTTTCTATTAAAACCAATAAAATCACTGGAACGCACCCTGAAGTACAGCAAATACCTTTTTAAATACTGAAAAACGGATTTTCGTCCAACAATTTCGAGTAACATTTTCTGCCTTCAAAACATTACTAATTATTTCTAATAAAATACATAAATATAATCAATATGTATGCGCTCTTACCTGTAATATTCAAATCCATCACAATTTTCTTCAAGATAAACTCCAAAAAAGAAAAATCACTTTTTTAAATAACTGTTTTGTAACGAATGCCGAGAAGAGAAACGAACACTCATAGCGACGATCAAATTTCGACTGAGACTCCGGCGCGCGCGCTGTCAAATGGGTAACGGGAGAGGTCGCCTATTGTTCTATGTCTATTCAACATTGTTAGGTAGCAAATTTTTTCCATCTGTGACAAGTTTTAGGAAATCAATTTATGGCCGCTTAAAACGCTGAAATACCACTATGTGCGGCGATGACTATCTTTGTTTTTAATTTCTTATTCACATTTAAACTTCAGATATAGAAAATGTTGGTTTAATAAACTGTCTAATTTAAGAAGTTTTCTTTAAAAGTACTTTTGACAATTTTGAACCGTTTTGACAAATTTGGGGAAGATATTAATGAATACACGAGTCAAGAAAAAGCATAGTGTTGGTTTTTAATGACATTACAAAGTTTGGCTCTCCAAGAAACTAAACCTTACCATAGATTTCTGTATTTTTTTTATTTACTTGTATTATTTAGTTATATGTTTAGGTGTTGAAATACAAAATATCTTTTTATCCAAATACCCTTTTAAACAATATACATCGGTGAGTTAAATTACTAAAATTTGAAAACTTGGGTCGATAATACCAGAAAATAAACTGGTATCAAAATTAGTACCAAATAAAATTGCTAAGCCAGAACTTATCAAAATTATACTCTATACTAGTTCAAAATGAATTTCAAATTAAATCCAAATGGAGTATGATGGTATTACTGAAAAAATAAGGGGAGACATCAGTCCTGTATCTCAATTAAAAAAAAAATTAAAGCATGGGTTGAACTGATATTATAAAGGTTGAAGAAAAATCAGCATTGATACTGTTAACCCATTTTAATTCGAATTGCATATACGTTTAAATTAATATAATTTTACTGTTACCGTACCTTATAAATTTGTGTAATTTTTTAAAAAAATTTATTTAATAGTGAGATGAAACCCCGCATTTTAATAATTTGTAGAATTCATCAAAAGATATTAGTACATACTCTAACGAAAACAGATAGAAAGCGTTTGAAGTTTTCATACTTTCTAGAGCATTTAAATCACATAGAGTAGCAGTCATTTCATTTGTCTCGTGATTTTTAGATTTTTCACTTTTTAGGATCCGTAGATAATGAAAAAAGTCCATCTTTTCCGTCGGTCTGGATGTCGGTCTTTCTTTATTAGTACAATAATTCTGGAACGAAATGAGATCTCGATTTCATTTGGTATACCATACATGTAATACTGAAAGAAGGAATATAACCTATAGTTTCGAGTAATATGCGTCAGATGAAGGCGATGAAAGAGGTAGGTATCTATACATTTTTTGAATTTTCAACATTATTATAAAAATTGTTCTTGTTCTTGGTTGTGATAATGAACAAATTTTAAACATAGTTATTTATAATCAAACTAGTTAATATATCGTGTTATATGTTCTTTTCGTTTTTTTGAGCCGAGGAATCTGTGTTATTTTTTCATTACTTTTATTTATTTATTTTCAAACATTTCAGGTTATATGAGCGGAGAAGAGTTTAAAGACGTTAATTCTTTTTCATTATTCTGTGATATTATGATCAAATATGTAATGGATCATTAAGGTAGGGAGGTGGGAGCGGTAAAATGGTCGTATATATTGTACTATATGTTCTTTCAGAGTCGAGGAGTCTTAAAATTGTATTATATACCTTTTTATTATTTTCAGATATAATAAAAATAGTCTGTAGGTTTAGTTGTCAATATCCTTGAAGCCTTCCCCCTACTCAACTTTTTTTTTGATTAATTTTTTATCGTAAAGTATCTGTCATGCAAAATATTGACTTGTACTTCTTGAATCATGTTATTTTTAATGAGCGAAAGTATTTATTTTACTCGTAGATTACGATTTGCAAGGGCAGCACTAAGAAAAATCAGTTACAGTTTCTT
>JAHKBH010002829.1:0-27244 GCA_019049505.1 Pachyrhynchus sulphureomaculatus
TACACTGCGTAAATAGTTAGAACTACGTGAAAACAATGTAAGGCAATATTGTTCGCCTCAGATAGTTCTAAAAAAGCCTGCGACAGCATATATCTATTTACAAAGGTTATTCCAAATTATCGAAGTAAATATATTAAAAATACACGTGTTGCATACTTCAACTAAGGAGAGTAATTTAGGTAGGTAAATATAAATCCTTAAATGTATTCTTTGTATTGTGCATTTAACGAAGATAAAAACTGTCTTAAAATTGTAACATTTGGATAAATTGTTTAGATTTTACAAGGATCTTTCTGAACTAATTTTAAAAGGAGGGGCTCATGTAATATTGCTAGCTAATCTAAATCCATGATGTTCTGCCTCAAAAGCTCATGTATTTTCTTATGGCCCTCAAATCTTTATTCGCTACTCACCGCCGGAAAGCCTCACCCACCAAGGAACCCGACTCCGATGGTCAAACAGCATCAAATACCTGGGCCTCCACTACGACAAGCTGCTAGTATGAATGGACCAGGTCACAGCCTTCCCCAAGGAAGCCAACCAACTCCTCGGCAAGCTGTACCCATTCCTGAACAAGTCCAGCAAATTTTAAACTCGCAACAAGTTGCCAATTTACAAGATGATTTTCTGAGCCGGAATGACCTACTCCAGCCAGATGTCACGCTCCCGCAGATCCACCCTCCAGACCATCCAAAACAAGACCCTCCGCGTAATCACCAAAGCCCTACGGTTCGTCCGCAACACTCAACGTCACAGAGACCTCCAAATGGCCATAATCCGGAAATTCATCAGCAGCGTCCAGCTCAACTTCCTACACAAAGTCACCCATCACTCCAACCCCACCTTTTTGATAAAAAGGCATTAGAGAGTATTACTGGCTGTTTTTTGATAATAAGATGGATAAAAAGGCATTAGAAGAGAGTCGATGTGTACCTGTATAGATGTGAAAAAGGCATTAATGAAGTTAGTGAGGTAAGTTAGTGAGGTATATAAATTTGATGAAAGAGGCCTAATATGAAGTGTTTTTTTTTTAAAAACAGGTTTTCAAAAAGATCAAATATGCGTTGATTTTTGTTGTGTGTCTTATATGAGGGTAGCAGAGGGTACGATCGTCGGACCAAAAAGTCCTTACGTGTTTTTTTTTATTTAAAAGATGTTGAAAAAGGAATTATATGGGGTTAGCAGAAAGCCGATTTAGGATAGAAAAGGGTAAGCCAAAAATCTATATTATGACAATGAGGGATCTACTGACCAAAAAGCCGTTACGAGGGTAATTTGCCCTCATTTTTGGATGACATTAAGTATCAATACATAGTATAAAACAAAGTCCCCCACCACATTTGTCGATTTTCTTAGTACAGTAGTTACTACGGATTTTATTCCGGTTTTCACTAACGGATAGAATCTTTCACGAAGACTGTTCTGGCATCCGAGGAAGAGACACTGTGGTGTAAAAAGAAATATTTTTAAAAATCTTAAAAAAAATATTTTAGACATGCTATTTTTTATACACTAAATTAACATATAATGCAGAGTTAAGCAGTAACATAACAACTTCCCTGCGAAACCGGGTCGAGTCGTTAGTATAATATAATTGCAGCTTTGTTGAATCTCAATTTACTTTGAGATTGAGCTTTTTCCTTCCCTTTGGATCACAAGAAACTCCCACTTTTATCTATCTGTCGGTTAACAAGATAAAGCTTACTTAGCAAGACTGACACGGTTATCCAAAAAAAAGAAAAAAAACCGACCAAGTGCAAGTCGGACTTTCGCAATTAGGCCTAGGCTAAGTTAATTAGGTCCTTTACATATATATATATATATATGTATATATATATATATATATATATATATATATATATATATATTATATAAATATATATATATATATATATATATATATATATATATATATATATATATATATATATACAGGGTTACAGGGAAAGTCGTCCTAGATAATTAAGGACGTTATAGTTTAGGTCGTTTCTGACCGATTTGACTCTATGACATGATGTCCTAAACTTAACCGTTTTCGAGATATTGAAGTTTAAAGATTTTCTAAAAAAAAAAAACATGTTTTTTTTGCTTTTATATCGATTTTTTTTATTAGAGGTTCTCGAGTGCGATTTTTTGGTTATTTTTAGTTAGTCTGTATGTCAAGTATCAAAAATCATCAAAAAAACTTGAACTAGTTACTAACAGTTTCAAATGGCGGCTTGTTAATGTTTCTAAATTGCGAATTTTTACCAAGTGTTTCCTACTTTAAATCAATAAAGAGAAAAAAAAATGTATGGAAGTTATTCTACAAATTATTTTAAAAACTTTTACGTCTTTTTAGCTATCTAAAACGGTATAATATCTACTGGATCTATTGAAAATTCTAAGAAAATGAGATTTCAATAGGCCCAAATGTAGAGTAACATAATAATAGAATTTAGATACTACCAATTACCGGTTTACTACCTGCACCTTCAAACAATAAAAAGGGTTGGGTAAGCATTTTTTTCCGGTCGGGGTACTCTCTGTGCGAGTGACATTTTCTGTTCACTAAACATTATTGAATGATTTTTAGTCTGCTCATGCGATTCGTCCGTGGTAGATGTGCTATACCGTGCTTTTCAAAAATATCTGTGTTTCATCTTCTGACTGTGTGAATTGGCTCGTAACTGGATTTTGATCTCTCCTTGTGAATATGGCAACGTATACCAACGAGGAATATGCTGACATCCTAATGTGTTACGGATTTTGCGAAGGAGTGTCGTCGCGTGCACGTGATGAATACATACTGCGATATCCTACTCGTCGTGTACCTGATGTTAGCGTATTTGATGGAACTTATCGAAGACTACGAGAAACTGGTTCCGTACAAAGACGGCGGACTGACATGAGACGACCACGTATCTTTGACGAAGACGAAGAAAACGAAATACGACGTCTCTTTGAGGTGGACCCAACCACATCTACAAATGTTGTCGCACAACAGCTTGGTATTTCGCAGTGGAAGGTATGATTTGTAATGCATACTGTTGGGCAACACACTTACCACTATACGCCCGTGCAATACCGATGTCGAAGATGCATCATTTTTTTAAGAAAATACTATGGACTGACGAGTCGAAATTCGACAAAGACGGTCTTACAAACTACCACAATGCCCACTATTGGGCTTCTAAAGAGGAAGGCAACCCAAACAAAAAAAGAACGAAAGGATCACAAACAAGATTCCGCTTAAATGTGTGGATGGGTATAATTTCAAATTATCTGGTTGGGCCATTCTTCCTGCCAGATAATTTGAATGGCGAGGAATACGACAATTTTTTGCGGAACGATTTACCTAATTTGATGGAAGACCTACCTATTGATTTGAGACAAAACATGTACTTTCAACACGATGGCTGCCCAGCTCACTACAGAGGAAGTGTTCGTGCATGGCTCAATGACAATTATCCCAACAAATGGATTGGAAGAGGCGGACCCATACCTTGGCCGACGAGAAGCCCAGACCTAACACCGATGGATTTTTATGTGTGGGGTCACATGAAAAGTCTCGTATACGACCAGATGACTCCTATCGAAAACGTGGATGTCCTAAGACAAAAAATAATTGATGCGGCTGACGAAATGAGGCGGCACCTCACAACCAGCGTTGTAAAAAGTAATTTAAGAAAAAGAATGAGAATTTGTGTTAGAAATAGGGGCGACCATATAGAACATGAATTATAATTAATAAAAAATATTAAATTGCAAGGTTTTTTGTTTTATTTGTGTATTTTTCGTATTTTCACGTAGAACTAAAAATTTACCTTTTGCTACCCGAGCCCACTTTAGGTGTCATTCTGTGTACAGTTTTCCTATTAAACTCCTAGTATTATACCTTTTTTGATAGCTAAAAAGACGTAAAAGTTTTTAAAATAATTTGCAGAATAACTTCCATACATTTTTTTTTTCTCTTTATTGATTTAAAGTAGGAAACACTTGGTAAAAATTCGTAATTTAGAAACATTAACAAGCCGCCATTTGAAACTGTTAGTAACTAGTTCAATTTTTTTTGATGATTTTTGATACTTGACATACAGACTAAATAAAAATAACCAAAAAATCGCACTCGAGAACCTCTAATAAAAAATAATCGATATAAAAGCAAAAAAAAACATGTTTTTTTTAGAAAATCTTTAAACTTCAATATCTCGAAAATGGTTAAGTTTAGGACATCATGTCATAGAATCAAATCGGTCAGAAACGACCTAAACTATAACGTCCTTAATTATCTAGGACGACTTTCCCTGTAACCTATATATATATATATATATATATATATATATATATATATATATATATATATATATATATATATATATATATATATATATATATACATATATACATATATACATATATATATATATATATATATATATATATATATATATATATATATATATATATATATATATATATATATATATATATACATATATACATATATATATATATATATATATATATATATATATATATATATGTATATATATATATATATATATATATATATATATATATATATATATATATATCTATATATATATATATATATATATATATATATATATATATATATATATATATATATATATATATATATATATATATATATATATATATATATATATATATATATATATATATACAGGGTATCCCAATATGACCATTTAACCTAACTTACCTTAATCCAAAAATTCGTAATTTTTGAGATACAGTTATACGTTTATTTTAGTTTTTCTTAAGGAGCTTTCTTAATAATTGCACTATTTGCACAAGATTAGGTGCTTAGGGGTTTTCTGAGATGAGAAATCGAAATCATCTTATAGTTTTGTTGTAAATTGTAGGGGGAGCCGCTTATTGCACTGTGTATACTTTTAAATTGTCATAACTCTGTATGATATTTTTAATTAAATATTCGTATTTTCCGCCTTCTCCTGTCTAAAAAAGCTCTCTTGGTAAATGTTGCTGCGAGTAACAGTTTCTGAGATAATGGATGTTTCTTTTCATTTTTTAATTCCATTGTCAAATTCGCAAATACGTTCCTTTACACATTATCCAGGCTTAAGATAGGTCCAAAAAATAGTCTTGGAAATTTGGAGCATGCTTAAAAGCAAACAGACAAACAACGATAATAAATTTAAAGATCAACGGGCCAACAACAGTAAGAATGTAAAAACCAACTTCGTTAATGCATAAATAAATACGTCGGAGGAAATTTAAAGATACTCTTTTTGAAATATCTTCATCTCATAAAGAGTTAGCAGCATTTTGAATCCTATTCCACAATTGCTCAATGTTGTTGATTTGAACTCGATAAAGTTTTGATTTAAATGCACCCAAAAGGAAAAAAATCGCATGAATTTAAGTCTAGGGAATGAGGTGGCCAGTGAATGAATCTTCACCTCTTCCGATCCATTTATCTGGGCAACTTTGATTCAAAAAAAAATTCTCACATTGTGGCCAAAATGGGGTGGAGCACCATCGTGCATGAAAAACATGTCGTGAGGTAAATTAGAGGGTAAGTTTTCCAATAATTCAGGAATAGTTTCACGGATGAAATTCAAGTAAATGTCACCATCTAAACGGCCCGATCAAATGGTTCGCTACAAATCCCATCCAGACATTAATACTGAATTCGCGTTGAAACTGTTTTTGTTGCACAACATGTAGGTTTTCTTCAGCGTAAACATGCTTATTATGCATATTTATTATACCACGTCGAGTGAAATATGCCTCGTCTGAAAACAGGATTTTAGTGTGAAAAGCCGTAACAGTCGCTATGCGTACTCAAATAATTTGTGAAAAATGCAAATGGGGTCCAAGATCTGAAGGTAAGAGTTCCTGGACGGACTGTATATGAAAGAGGTGAATAATTTGTTGTCTAATGATCCGTTTAGTTGTACTTTTTGATATTCCCGTTTGACGTTCAATTAAACGAGTGCTGATTCCAGGATTATCATGTACAATTTCAAGAATTTCCTCTTCAACATCGAGTGCTCTAGCTCGTGAAGGCTGCTCAACATTATTCCTGATCGGCTTAAATTCTCCAATTTCTCCAAGTTGCGTCTCAGTATTAGCAAAAGTCTGTTAGTTAGGAGTCCGACGATGCGGAAATTTTTTCGTGATATATATGAGCCCTTTCGCGACCATTGCCATTAAAAGACCAGACACTAAAATCATATCAGTCTGCTCACCAAAAGTGTACTCCATAACACTTGTTAATACTTGTAAAACTTGTTTGATAACTGTCAAAAATTACTTTCTGTCAGTATTACTATAAGCCAGATAAGTCATAGAACATATGACATCTTACATTATTGCCAGAGTAATTTTTAAGCGTTGCCAAGTAACTATACAATGTGAAGAAGCGTGTGAAGAAACGCATTTGCGAATTTGACAATGGAATTAAAAATTGAAACAAACATCCCACTAACTCAGAAACTGCTCGGAGTAAACATTTACCAAGAGAGCTTTTTTAGACAGGAGAAGGCGGAGGATAAGAATATTTAATTAAAAATATCATATAGAGTGGTATAAAAAAAAAGTTATGACAATTTAAAAGTACACACAGTGTAACAAGTAGCGCCCCCTACAATTTACAACAAAACAGTGAGCTAATTTCAATTTCCCATCTCAGAAAACCCTTTAGCACCGAATCTTGTACAAATAGTACAACTATTAAGAAATCTACTTAAGAAAAGCTGAAATAAAGGTATAAATTTGTAAGATAATTTGGGTCAAATGGTCACATTTTCATCCCAGAAATCCACAGTAAATGGGGAATACTGGGGCACCCTGTATGTTTATATATATATATATATATATATATATATATATATATATATATATATATATATATATATACAGTCCCTGGCCAAATTATTAGACGCACTGCAAGATTTCATGTAAAATATTAATTACCGAGTGATATTGTACCGTTTTATTATTTTAAATTGATTTGTTTTTTATTTTTATATTATCCAATCAATTACCTACTTATTTGACATAAATAAAACAGCATTAATTTAGAAAAGCATAAGTTTATTAAGTTTTAAAGAAAAGTGAAATTAATGTTAGTAAAAGTCAATATTTAGTTGAGCCACCTTTAGCCGCTATCAAAGCTTTAATTCTGCGCGGCATGCTATCAATGCAAGATTGTACTGTCTCCTGCATTTGAGGATGATGATTCCACACATGAATAATCTTTTCTAGGAGCTGGGTTTTTTTGGTAATCACATCTTTAGCCACTTCTCTTTTCATCAGCTCCCACACATTTTCAATGGGGTTCATATCAGGGCCAATCCAACAGAGGGATATTTTTTTCTGCCAAAAAAGCTTTAACAGACCGAGCAGTGTGGCAGGGAGCTCCATCTTGCATGAAAGTGAATGGTTCCCCATTTGGAAACCATTCTCTGAGCTGCGGAATCAACCGATTTTGTAATACTTCTTTGTACTGATCTTGCCTCATTATTCCTTTGACGACGTACAGACGTCCAGTGCCCTTGCCGCTGATGACTGACCAAATCATCACTTTGGTGGGATATTTAACCGTCGGGACGACACAATCAGGATGAAACTTTTCTCCATGACGACGACGCACATACTGAGCTTTATTCTGCAAAATTTCGAATGTGCTTTCGTCACTGAAGCAGACCTGTCAAAAATAGGAAAAATATATAAACTTCCATGTTTATTTGCTTTATAGAACTGAAAATGATAATAATGTATCAATTATTGATTAAATTGCTGTATCTTACCGATCTCCAGAAGTCCACATCTTTGTCTTGCCATTGTTTGGCCCACTTCAGGCGCTTTGCTTTCATTGCAGCTGTTAATTTGGGCTTCCTGGCGGGGCGACAGGCCTTAAAATCTAATTCTTTCAATTTTCTTCGAACAGTGCGCTCAGAAGCATTTACGCTAGCATCCTGGAGTTGTGATTTTATTACCTTTGTGGTAGCAAATCTGTTTTCTACACAAATTTTCTTCAAACATCTCTCTGACCGTGGAGTGAAAATTGGTTTTCTACCGCATCTTTTCTTTCTTTTCGGGCTTAATTCCTTCCCTGACTCAATTTTCTTTTTTATGCGTCGTACACTAGCTTCAGAAACCTCCAATCTTCGTGATATTTCTCGGTTTGTAAATGTTTTCGCAATCACAAGGGCCTTCACTTCAGCTTTTTTACGTGGTGAAAGATCGCCTTTTCTACCCATAATGAAAATAGTCCAATTACTTTTTTAAAACACTGCATACAAAATAAACTAATAACTGAGTAGTATAAAACTGTTAAACAAACAATCACAGTCCATAAAGCCACAGAAACACGTCCGTACCTGACTCGATTCCGATCGCGACTGATACAGGTTTGTACTTATTTACGTTCATGTATCACTTTGTCAACACAGTATTGCTATATGTTAAAAATAAATACAAATATGTAGTCTACAACAATTCTTTTAAATAAAAATCAATTTTATTGTAGTTTAAATATACCATTATTGCATAAAAACTCTTAAGAAACATAAAATTACTAAAAAAAATACAGTGCGTCTAATAATTTGGCCAGGGACTGTATATATATATATATATATATATATATATATATATATATATATATATATATATATATATATATATATATATCTATATATATATATATATATATATATATATATATATATATATATATATATATATATATATCTAATAGCCAATAAAGAATTCTAACTCAATCTAGAATCGAGTAGTAAAAGTGTAAAATAAATATTTACTAGCTAAATATTTAGTACGGAACACTAAAAATGATTGTAATTATATCATTCGAGTAAAAATATCAGTTACTACCTATTAAAATTACGCATTGGTATGCCATCTATCTCTTCAAGCTATTATATTATTTCTTCTCAACGAGATAATCGATCATTATTCTGGTACTAAACTAAACTAGATATTTTGAGAAAAAATTGTGTTAGTGATTGAAAACACTTTTATTATACAAGAACACCAAATGAAATATCAAAAGATTAAGGTGATAATTTTCGTGCAATCTACTTCCTATGGAAAATATTCTAGAATTTTTTCCAAATTTTTTGATACGTACTTTTCAAGTTAAGGGAGGGACAGCGATTTTTCGCAAATTTTTAAAAATAGTACAGAGAAAAATGTCCGCAAGTAATATGTTATATATATTTTTGAACTCGTGTTTTTACAAGCTTTCATTTGACGTCCCACTAGATGACCTGGTAAATTTTTTTTCGCTTCCGATTTCCCCGCCCAAAACTACACGGCTGTGATGAAGCCATCAATTCCTATATTAGTGCCACATTTCAACTTTCTACGTCAAATTATTTTTGGAGAAAATCGGGTGTGACAGACGGACAGACAGACAGACAAACGGACAGAACGAAGTGATCTTATAAGTGTTCTGTACGGAACACTAAAAAGAAATAGTACGAAAAAATAGAATAATTAAAGATTAGACTGATTCGGATTTTTGTAAATTTGTAGTAATGGATATGTCACCTGGGATGAATTTATTTCGTACCTTATTTTGGGATTTGAGCAACAAGAAGTTAGTACTGAGTATAAAACCTTAGCAGCTCCAATTCCAATAGGTCCGACCATGACCAAAAGTAATCACAGGCATACAATTAATCGTATAACATTTTACCCAACAGGTAGGTGATTTAAAATATTTGCAAATAAATATTTGTGTGATATCTTCTTCTGGAACTACAACCGTAAATGATTAAAAATTCTCATTTAAAGTAAAACCTGATAGATCCAGTTCTTGGCACGATGGTAGTATCATAACTTGTAGCCATGACGGAGTGATAAACTATTGGACATTGGATATGACCTTGGAAAGAACCGTCCAGTCCACTTGTCCGGAATTAAAGATCCAGACCACTTGGGTAACTGATTTAGTAGTCTTACCAGATGTCAGTGTTATTTGCACATCTTCCAGTGAAAGAGATTTAAGGTACCTACATAATTTACTTATTTATATTTATTTATATATATATATATATATATATATATATATATATATATATATATATATATATATATATATATATATATATATATATATATATATATATATATATATATATATATATATATATATATATATATATATATATATATATATATACATATATATATCAGCCCATCAGTTGGGCTAGGATCGACAAAAAAGAGAACAGAATTTTCGGTATTTAAGCCAGTACTGACGGCCAATATTCTGTTCTCTTGTTTGTCGGTCCTTGCCCGACTGATGAGTCGTGATATGGCGAAACGCGTCTCGAAATGGATTCGACAACTAAGAGAACAGTGAATGGACTGCTGAGATACGGACTTTCGTCCGTTTTCAGTTGTGCTTACTTTAAACCACATATGCCTTAGGGGAGATCCCTCGAGCATTCGCGCAACCTATGTTAAAGTGTTGGCAGTCTGCTAACCACACTGCCGGCGAATGGCTATAGCAAGTCAGTCCTCCGATGAAGTGCCACCTACGAGGTAGACGCTATATCTTACCATTATTGGCCGTCAGTACTGGCTTAAGTACCGAAAATTCTGTTCTCTTGTTTGTCGATCCTACCCCGACTGATGAGCCGTGAAACGGTGAAACGCCTCTCGGGATGGATTCGAGAAATAAGAGAACAGTGGGTGGACTGCTGAGATACGGGCTAGAATCGACGAACAAGAGAACAGAATTTTCTGGTACTTAAGCCAGTACTGGCGGTCAATATATATATATATATATATATATATATATATATATATATATATATATATATATATATATATATATATATATATATATATATATGTAGTTTTTCAAATTGAGCTTTTTTTTAATTCTTGAACAAAACACAGGTGGCGTTGATTTCAAAAAACTTTTACTGGTAATTAAGGTATATAACGTACGACATTTAAACACAAAAAACAATATCCGCCAAATGTCCACCTCTTGCAGCTTCACAGATGTCCAATCTTTTGTCAAAATTTTCGATGACATTTTGGCATAATTGCGGTTTCTAACTCACTAATAGCGCGAGTGATTTCGTCCTTCAGCTCAAGAATTGTGGGTTATTCTTATAGACCTGGCTTTTCATGTAACCCCAGAGAAAATAGTCCAACGGTGTCAGATCACATGATCTTGGTGGCCAATTAACATCACCGTTTCTGGAGATTAGACGTCCAGCTAAAACCAAATATCAGTCAGAGTATTATTATCCAATTCAAGTCACAAAAATTCAGTTATCATCTCACGACATCGAAGACCATTCACAGTTACAGCTTCACCAGCATCATTTTCGAAGCAGTATGGGCCAATGGGACCTACTAATCATAATGCACACCAAACAGAGACTCGTTTAGCATGTAAAGTTTTCTAATGAATCAATCGTGGATTTTCCTCTCCCCAAATACGGCAATATTGTCTATTAACATAGCCACCAATTTGAAAATGTGCTTCATTGGAAAAGATGATTTTTTGAGAAAAATCATCTGGTTGTTTGATCTATTTGATAAATGCACGACGTTTTAAATGATCCAATGGCTTTGTTGGGTCTGTTTTTAGGCCGATAATTAACAACTCATTTAGGTAAATACTCTCTATATTTATTTATCATTGTCACTCTCATAGTAAAAAGTGAATACAGCCTTCTCGAATTCTCTCTAAGGCATTTCTTCTTTCCCTTTTTGATTTGAGTATAATTTATAAGGGTCTGGTAAATATAATGACACGTATTCTTTTATTTAATTAAGTAAAGAAATTAAATCTATGATACTAATTTGATTAACTTTACATTTTATTTCAAAATGTTACAATAAATGGTACTTAACTGGTCCATATCAGACTTGGAGTTTACTGATTTGTTTTTTTTAGTTATATGTACCATTTCCAAAAACAGTCGTTTTTTATAGTTACTTTCACATACCAAGATGTTTTTTCAAAATTATAGTCCATCTGTAGAAAATGAATAGCCAGAGCACGCGATTTTTTACCCATTCGGCCACCACTTTTGAGCTATCGTATTACTCACCACAATCGATTTCTGAGCTGAAGGACGAAATTACTCGCGTTATTGGTGAGTTAGAGCCGAAATTATGCAAAAATGTCATCTAAAATATTGACAAGAGAGTGGACATCTATGAAGCTGCAAGAGGTGGACATTTGGCGAATATTGTTTTTCGTGTTTATACAAATGGAAAAAAAAGTTTATTTAACATATTACAAAAAAATTAATTCTTGAAGAGAAGTTCTGCATCACATGGAAATTCATAATCAAGCATCAAAGTTTGAAATATGTAATAGTATACAGGGAAAATAAAAAATAATGATTTATAATGAAATTCAAAAAACTCCAGCAAACACGTCAGTAATTGTCGGATTATTTATTGAATAAAGGAAAACGTTTTTGTGAAATTTTTAACTAGGAAGGCCACAAATCTAAACATGAGCATAATTTTTTAGTTCCTATTAAAATTTTCAATCAATATTTTGCTCTGTGTTTAAATTTAAACACACTTTACTCTTCATTATAAATCATTATTTTTTATGTTTCCTTATACCATCAAACATTTGTAACTTTTAATGCTATATATATATATATATATATATATATATATATATATATATATATATATATATATATATATATATATACATATATATACGTATATATGTACATATATATATATATATATATATATATATATATATATATATATATATATATATATATATATATATATATATATACATATATACATATATACATATATATATATATATATATATATATATATATATATATATATATATATATATATATATATATATATATATATATATATATATATATATATATGTATATATATATATATATATATATATATATATATATATATATATATATATATATATATATATATATATATATATCTGTATATCTGTATATGTATATATGTATATATGTATATATATATATATATATATATATATATATATATATATATATGTACATATATACGTATATATATATATATATATATATATATATATATATATATATATATATATATATATATATATATATATACAGTGTGACAATCATATGGGAATTTTTTTAAATAATCACTTTAGCCCAGATCTGGTTATGGCATTCATTTGTGCTTCAAATAATATGACACACAAATGAAGTCATGTCCATAATTTTTTTCATAGAACATTTAAAATTCACACATTATGATGAATCATATTTGATGCAAAGTTCGATTAACTTTTGTTTTTAAATAGAAAAATATTTCTCGCTTACGTAGTTTGATAGTGAACATACTTGAACGTTTGTAAATTAATACAAATCTTACATTTTGATCTTTTTAGTAATGTATTTAAAGTTTCAACAATGTAATGTTTCTTTCTATAAACGCTGAATTAACAATTGGCTATTTTAACCTATTTAATAAATACTTTGTATCAAATACACGCATATTGCAATATTCTACATTCCGGTGTGTCCACCGTTTCGTTCAATGCAACGAATGGTTCTTCTAGAAATTTCTTTGACGGAATTTTTCACAAATTCGGGAGCTATCTCCTGAACACACTGCGTAATTATAGTTTCTAGAGGATCGATATCTCTAAATGGTCTAAACTTGTATACTTTTTGTTTGAGATAACCCCATAAATAGAAATCCGATGGGGGTGATGTCGGGCGATCGAGGTGACCAACATTTATCTTGATCTCGCCCAATGATCCTGCCATGAAATAGTTCATTTAAAGTGTTTCGTACTTGTAAAGTATTGTGTATTGGTGCACCATCTAATTGATACCATAGAGCATATCTTGGATCCACAGCCATGTTACCCAAAACTTCTAAAATTTCGTTATTTAAAAAATCTAAATATCGTTGTGAGTTTAAATTATGTCTAAAAAATATGGCCCTATTATTCGGTCATTTACAATGCCACACCAAACGTTAGTTTTAAACGAGTATTAGTCACGACACTCAATTATGAAGTTTGGATTTTCTTGGGCCCACCATCGGCTATTCTGTGAACTTACTACTCGGTTAGAAGTAAACGTGGCTTCATCAGTCCATAAAACATTATATGGAAATTTAGAGTCTTCTTCTATTTTTTCTTGGTACCAGAATGAAAATGACAACCGAATATTAAAATCTCTATCCTGTAGAGTGTTTATCAGTTTCGGTTTCTATGGTTTAAATTTATTTTTGTGTAAAATTTTACGTACACTTTCCTTGTCGATCTCCGGTTTAGACTTCGAAATAGTTCTAACATTGGTTTTACCTTCTTCCACTACACCTAAGCACACATCTAACTCAGTTTCTTCAGTGCAACACGATTTTTTCGGAAAACATTTCCCACAGATCCAGTCGATTTAAACTTTTTTATAATTCGGCTCACAGTAGATGCTGCAAGTTTTTTTCAGGATGACGCGCGTTAAAAACATTTGCAACAGTGCGATGAGGTGTATTTTCCCCACACAATAAAACAATTTCAATTTTTTCTGGAAGAGAAAGCATGTTGTGACACCATCTGTTTCTTTCCATTCTACCTTGAATTGCTAACTAAATATTTGACAGCTTACGACACCATATTGCGATCTCTAGTTCTTAATTGTTTCCAGGGCCTACTATTAATAAACGCATAGAAATATCGAGTTTTGCTTAGCGTGTTAATTTCTCTGTTCAGCTCTTTTTCCTGTAGAAGGTAAGTTTTCAGGAGGAAATCGGCACAACCATAAAGGGTCATTCTAATTTTGCGAACGTTAATTTTGATAGCCACGACTAAAATATGGCTGGATTTATTTTAAATTAGCAGTTACGTCAACAATGACACCGGAAGCATTTTAATGTAATTTTTCGGTGGTATTATTAACGCGTAACTGCCAAATTAATAACTAGAATATGTGTAATATTTTTATTACGGTTGCTAATTAGAATCTAAAATGTATTATTGATCTAAAAAGTGGTTTTAGCTGAAGGATAAAAAAAAAACAAATAGAATAAAGCAGCAAGTTGTTAATTTGGTGTTTATAGTAAGAAACATTACATTGTTAAAAATTTAAATGCATTACTAAAAAGAACAAAATGTAAGATTTGTTTTAATTTACAAACGTTTAAGTGTGTTCACTATCAAAATACGTAAGCGAGAAATATTTTTCTATTTAAAAAAAAAGCTAATCGAACTTCGCATCAAATATGATTCATGATAATGTGTGAATTTTAATATTCTATAAAAAAATTATGGACACGACTTTATTTTATTCAGGTTAGGTGCCTAGTTTTTGACAAATTAAATGATTTAAATAAGGTTGCAATAAATCAAGATGAAAAACAATTGCCGAAATGTTAAAAAACTGCCAATAATTCAAAATCGTAGTAGGCCGTTGAAATTTGACAAACAGATCTAAAGTCACAAAATAAGCCATTTTGTCTAATAACTTTTTTTAAAATTTGGCCAAATTATACATTTTTTTTCAAAAATTTTTACGAAAATGTCATTTTTGACAGGTGACGTCATGCGTAAAAATGACTTACTATTTAATTCTGATATTGTTTAAAGCACAAATGGATGCCATAACCAGATCTGGCCTAAAGGCCCATATAATGCGGTCTTAAATTGTCACACTGTATATACACGTATATATATATATATATATATATATATATATATAATATATATATATATATTATATATATATATATAATAAATATATATATATACGTGTATATACATATATATATATATATATATATATATATATATATATATATATATATATATATATATATATTTAGGGTTATTTTTTATCTTTCTACTTGGATAATACCTAATAAGTTTTTAAACCGAGTACTATTAATTTGTAGATTTTATGATACTTCTGCAAGGAAATTCGAACTTCGTGTAATGATAACAACCCTTAATCATGCCGTTTGCACAATGTATTATAAATTTTACGAAGATCCAGATATGGAATCAAAACTAATTCTTGGAGACATGGGAGGTGGCGTAACGCTGCTCTTCATAAAAACGTTTGCTAGAGGGCCTTTCAAATCACAACCTGGAATACCATTACTTCGCGTAAGGTGGAATAAAGTGGCAAAAGGATTTGTTGATAACTTTAGGTAAAACAGGGAATAAAAAAGTTTTCTGTATATATATATATATATATATATATATATATATATATATATATATATATATATATATATATTGGGTGATTGCAGCAGTTCGTGACGGATTTTCATAGATGGCAGAAGCATGTACTTTTGACTATGCTGATGTTTTTTTTTAATCATAATGTTAACTGACAGTTATCTAAATGCGTGGTGAGTTAATATAACCTAAAACAAAAAGTTTTTTTTAATTAATTTGTGTGAAGGGTACACTTTTATTTACAATGGAAAATGAAAAGTTACATTTTCGTCATGTTTTGTTATATGAATTTAAAAAGGAATTGAATGTTAGAACTGCAACAAAAAATATTCAAGACGTTTATTTGGATTATGCTCCTGCTCTTAAGACAGTTAAAAAGTGGTTTGGTAGAGTTCGAAATGGTGACTTCAATATAAACAATAAACTTCGCTTTGGGCAATCTCCCGGCATTAATAATGACTTTACCCGTGGCTTAGTGAATAATAATCCGCGGATTACCACTGAAGAGATTACTGAGAGACTAAATTTAAAGCAACTTGGATACACCTCGAAACCCGTTATATGCGATCCGCACGTTTTGACAGAACGGAGCAAACTAAACCGTGTTTCCACAACCATTTCTCTCCTCGCCGGTCAACAAAACAAACCTTTCTTGGATCAAGTCATAAATGGAGATGAAAATAGGTCGTATTTTATGATATAACATAATAAGAAAAAGAAGCTGGAAGCATGGAAGAGAAGGAGCAGAATTATGGCAAAGACTGAATTGCATCCAATGAAAGTGTTATTATGTATCTAGTGGAATCGCAGAGGAATAATTTTTTAGGAGCTTCTTCCATGTGGCCAAACAATAACTCGGAGAAGTACAACTCAATGTTGAAATCCAAGCAAAACATCCAAATTTGGTCAATCGAAAAGGCATCATCTTTCTCCCATGACAACGCTATATCTCAACAGACACTGCAAAGACTTAGGGAGTTAAAATGGGAAATCCTCCAGTACTCACCGTATTCCCCTGACCTTGCCCCTTCAGATTTTCATCTGTTTCGTTCTCTGCAAAATAATTTGAATGGCAAAAAATTTTATTTTATGGAAGAAGACAAAAACTACCTTACGACTTTCTTTGAAGAGAAACCACACAGTATCTACAAAGAAGGAATTCAAAAACTTATAAAACGATGGGAGACAGTTATAGAAAATAATAGTACATTATTGATTAATAAATACCATTTTTCATAAAAAATGTGTTGTATTTAATTTGGTTTCTAATCGGGCACGAACTTTTGCAATCAGCCAATATATATATATATATATATATATATATATATATATATATATATATATATATATATATATATATATATATACATATCTATATATATATATATATATATATATATATATATATATATATATAATATATATAATCAATCTATCTGAGCAAATCTGCCTTGTGAAAACTCTCAAACGAAATAAAATATTAAATTCAAATTTGGTACCCATATAACATTTGAAGTAGAATAGGTGCCTAGGGCATTTGACTCATATCGTTTTACTTTAAATTCAATAATTGTGTTAGAAAGCATCAAACTAATATCAAAATATTTAAAAATGATATCAATTATATACTAAAATTGATGCTCTTTTAGGGTTATGCAGTTTCCAAATCTTCACACGGACTATATAAGACAAGTTTCTTTCTACTCAACTTTGCACAGTATTGTGTCATGTGCACAATGCCCAAAGGCACCGCTACTAATGACAGATATAACTGATGGTAAAAGCATCTACAGATACAAAATTCCTGCCGGTGCATGGTGTTTTTCTTTGGACGAAACCACTCATATTGTAGCTACAGGTAAGAACTAAATAATTTTTAACATACTATATGATAAATAAATTAAACACGATGATCCTTTAACTTAAAAAAAAAAACATATGTATATATATATATATATATATATATATATATATATATATATATATATATATATATATATACATATATATATATATATATATATATATATATATATATATATATAATATATATATATATACTTATATATATATATATATATATATATATATATATATATATATATATATATATATATAACATATATATATATATATATATATATATATATATATATATATATATATATATATATATATATATACAGTGAGAAGCAGAAAATAGGTGACATAGGGGATTTGTCTTTATTATTAAATTTAGAAGAAATTAAGTAAATTTATAAGTGGATTTAGCATCTCTTGAAACCCAGAAAATGATTTTGGAGTGTGAATTGTCATTTGTCGTTTGGAGGAAAATTTGAATTTAGAGGTCTAAAAGTTTGTTAAAATATCAAAAGCATTTATTAGAATTGCATTTTATGGGAGTGTGCAAAATTTTAGGTCGATTGAACAAGAATCGTATTTTGTCAGTTACAATCGAATATATTGATTAGATTGATAGAAAAATTTTAAAAATTTGTTTGTTGATTCCTAGCCCTGCTTTTCTTCTTATACAAAAAATTATTAAAAATAATAATTTTTGTTGGACACCCTAGCATTGCAAAAAAGAAGAGAATACTAGTGAATTAATATTTACTAAAGATAACAAAGACATTAACTATGCAACCCAAAAAATAAATAAATTATAAACACTTCATTAATTAAATAAATAAAACATCATAAACATAAAAATTATCTAGTTTGTATTTCGATATACCTACCGCCCGACGCACCAAATGCGCGAATGTTAATTCTTTTAAAACATTTCTTAACATGTGTGGAGTAACGTTGGCAGCACTGTCTTATTTCATTTTCCAAATGTTCAATATTAGTGAAAGGCCTCGGAGCATAACTTTGTTCCTGAAATAGCCCCATAAACTGGTAAAAAAAAACTTTAGATGAATTTTGAAAGTAGTCACTTAAACTAAATTAATTTTTTTTGACTAAATTTATTGATTTTATATGGTTTAATGACAGTCCATTTTTGGATCGACGTTTTTTGGGCTCTAAAGCTGAGTCTTATTTCGGCGACGTCTGCCCTTTGTGACACTCGACTTTCTTAGCTAGAGAAGCCTTGGAAAACGAAAAAAAATGGACAATTAAATAAGCAAGATGATCCACTGAATACCTTCACTGCTGGAAGGGTCTACTAGCTAAACCAAGGAATAACTAAAATATCGAGAAGGCAACCCGTAATTACCACTGATACGGGGATCCAACCGACAAATACCAATGCCCGGACGAACACTCCCTATCTCCCCACCTACAAACTGAGTAGACGCTGACCTATAAAAGACGGCGACCGCACTTCAGTTTCTCAGTTAGCATTCGAGCGACAGCAGCAATAATATCACAGCATCGAGTAGCAGTAGCAGCAAGAGCACTTTAAAATGCCAAATGAGATTTTGGCGAAACGTTGTATAAAATCATTGTTAGACGAACGGATTGACGACCGGAACTGTAATGTGTCTATATATATATATATATATTTATAATATATATATATATATAATATATATATATATATATATATATATATATATCCATATATACAGAAATTTGTTTATTTACTTGAAACTTTTAACATTGACAACAATAAAAGACATCTGATGCCCTAAGAACAGAATAGTAAACAAAAACTTACCTGGTCTGGCCGTTAAATTACTCCCTACAATTCATATCCCAAATAATTTAATTATAATTGAACTGTCCCACCTCACTATACTGCAAACAGTTTGGAATGTAGACATAAATTTATACAAAAGGCAATAAACCTTGGCACTTATCAAAAAAAACACTCATTAATTAAAAATGATACCATAAAAATTAAAACAAAAGTGGGTGATCAAAATCTTACGTGCCTAATATATCTAAAGAGGATAAAACGCTTGATGGATGTAGATTCCTCCTAAGAGATTACACATCATATTTACATGTGTATCAGCTCCTCGAACAACTAACCCTCTTGAAAAAATCGTCCCTCGTAATAAACTTGCCAAGACTGTATACCGAGTATAACGCGCAGAGATTTCAAGATGAACGTAAAACTTCGCATATAGGGATGTCTTGCAGAGCGTCCTTTGTGGTCATAAAAAAAAGCACATAAGTATAATTAACACTATTTTGTCCAGTGTTATTTTGACCAGTAATGTTTTTGTACTAATTTGCAATTCTGAAAAAAGCATTTTGTCTATTTTCTTTATAGGTAGTCCTGACTGCCTTATTAGACTTTGGAATCCATTTGTTCCCAACGACCAACCTGTACATTCTACGGACATCATACCGGAATAGTCCAGCTGGTCTTTCAAGACCACGGCAAATTACTATATAGTCTGTCTAAAGATAAATGCGTAAAAGTTTGGGATATTTCCCTGCAAGGATGTCTCCAAACTTACCTGGAGTTACCTCCGGAATTAGGAGAAAGAAAGTGAACTGACTACTTTGTATAACCCGGAGTCACGCCAATGGATTATTGGGAGCAGTACTGATAGCTATCATTCCGTTTGAGTCCGAAACAGAGCAGTGAACACTATGACGGTAATACTCATTCCAGTGGTTGTTTCGGTTGTTCTATATAATAAATTATTTAAGGTAAAGTCACAACTTTTTATGTATGGTTCACATTTATTTATCTAAATCGCAATTTTATACAATAGGATCTACAATTATTCCATTAAAAATTGATAAAGTGTTTCCTGCGGATTACCATAAACCTAACGCGGTTAAGCTACCTCAGGTTCCTAAATAATTGTAGAATCAAAATTTTTAAAATTAAATTATTTTAAGATATCATTTTCGAAAAATGATTAGCTAAAATATTATTCAGTTATGACCAGAAGTCAGCTCAGGTTAGTTCAGTAAAATTTTAAACTTAATTTAATAACATTGAACCATCCTCTACTGCTTTAAGCAAACTAGTCTACTAAGCGAGAGGTTAAAATTAAGTAAATTTAAACTAAACTCGAACTGTGTGTTATTTGTTGATAACCTTTTTTGTATATAAGAACGACGTATTTTTAGGAAATAGTTACTTGTGGTCTAGACTGTTACATCATAGTGTGGAATCCTTGGGATGGAAGAAGACTTTTAGATAATAAAAGAAGGACATACAAGAATGTTGCATGGTGTGAAATTATGAGTGTTGAAATAACAGCGGCTACATTTGATCCAGGATATCAAAGACTGCTAACAGGTCTCCAAAATTGTCAGAGAGATTTCAACTCGCATATGATATTTTCGTTACAACTAATATTGTTTTAAACATGTACATTAAATATTCATTACAACAGACGTTCAACATACACATCTACTTGAGATTTTTTGGAATGAGCTCGAAATCGCTCTATTAGTGTTTATGTTAATTGAGCCATTTTATAGTCAAACAACTATATATATATATATATATATATATATATATATATATATATATATATATATATACTATTTATATATATATATATATATATATGTATATATATATATAAATAATATATATATATATATATATATATATATATAACATCTATATGTTATATATACATATATACATATATACATATATATAATATTATATATATATATATATATATATATATATATATATATATTATATATATATATATATTATATATATATATATGTATCGAAGTATCAAGAGGGAGTGCGTGGCTCTGGTGGTCAGGTGGGAACTGTTAGCTGCACAGTTGGAATTTCAAACATTTCGAAGTAGTGTTACTAAAATCGATATGGTAGGATGTAAACTTATTTTTACTCACCAAAAGTTGTATGAATTTATTCGCTATGTAACACCTAGCGTAATCTATCGGTGAATTTCTCACGTTCATCGAGTATTTGGAATCACTTCGTCACCTACATTATAGCAGTAATTTAATTGTTTTAGGTGATTTCAACATGCCCAATTATTAAAATAATATTTCCGATCAAAAAGGCAAAAATTCAAGCTAATTTTTGCGATTTGTTTCAGCTCTTGCAGTTTAATGATATACAGAATTCACGTAATTCAGTCTTGTATTTGGTGTTGTCAAACATTAATAATTGCAGTGTTACAAGGGAACAGATGCGCTTTAACAGCTGAGGGACGCCCATCATCCATCCCTACACATTGTACTCTTAGGGTTCGAGTAAAAACGGAGTCTCCGTGCAAACGCTTCTGAACTCAGATATAATTTCAGGAAAGCAAATTATCTCTTCGATATGATTTTAAGGGTTGATTGATCCAGTTTGTACACAGCTCAGGATGCTAATGATGCATGCAGAAATTTCTATGACACTATATATAAAATATTTGATGAGAGTGTACCGAGATCCTTACTGCGTAATAGAACATTTCTAGTGTGGTTTCTTCAGATATAATTAAGTTGGTGTGAAAACGTAAACAGAGAGTGTTTAGACGGTTGAAGGGATCTAACTCGAATTGGCACGTAACGAAAACAATGAACTGAGGAGGAAAATCAAAAGGAGAATCCATCTTGCTTACAATAATTATTTGAGGAGGGCTGAGGCTTCCATACGTGAGGACTCTCGATCTTTATGGTCATTTATCAAACTTAAAAAATCGACGACCTCGCTGCCGCTGTCTTTCACGGACAATGACCGCCAATGCTCTTATACGGATCTGAAAAAGATTGCGGATGCTTTTGCACACTTTTTTTTGTGGTATATATTGTGCCCCTACACCAACAGGAGGGCATAATTATCTTCAGGAAAGTGCCGATTTGATTCCTCTTGTCTCTCTTCCCTGCTTCACTGATGATATGATCTTGGCTGCTCTGGCAAAGTCAAAGAATAACTTCACTCAAGGTCCTAATAAGGTCCCTTGTTTTATTATCAAGGGATTGTACTCAAGGCTTGTTAAGGCCCTTATCTTTCATCTGTAACTTATCCCTGAAATCTACACCTTTTCCTGAAATCTGGAAAACGACAAGAATTACACCTGTATTTAAGAAGGACGGTACTAGTATCATTTCCAACTACAGACCTATGTCAATTACTGTCACCATTTGCTAAAGTTTTCGCAAATATATTTTTTGTTTAAACAATGAGTCACTCATTGTTTAAACAAATTAATGGGACGTTTGACGAACGCAGAGCTCCAACATGGTTTCTCTGGCAACCGCAGCACGGTCAGCAATTGGCTTCCTTTGCGCTTAATTCACGGAGAAAGGAACGCCCTTGAAGATCGTCAGTAGGCAGGTGGACGCTATCTACATAGACTTCACGAGGGCATCTTCATCGTCATTGATTATTCCATTCTAGCACGTAAACTGGCTAGTTGGGGTTAATTTGATATGATTCTTCGGCCATATATCTTCATAATCTTATTCAATATGTTGATATCCGAGACCACCGACCACATTCATTTCAATTCATAGCTACTAGAGGCGCTCCACCAGGGCAGTAACCTCTCTCTCACCATTGTTGTTTTTCAATTTTTATAAATAACATTGTTGAGATCATCCATTGTCAGTAGCACACTCGTATTTGCTGTGATCTTAAACTGTTTCGGGTAATTCATGGTGTATGACTGTATTTATACTTCAGAAAAGCCATTGCGTATTATCGGGGAAAATTTTGAGTTGTGCTATCAATAAGTTACCTTTGAAATCTCGGGGAAGTGTTTTTTGTTATGTCGATCTCCAATCCAACCGAACCCCACTCATTATGAGTATGTCTTGGATAAAGAGTGATATGAATCGATGTATACTTTCAGGGACTGAGAGGTGGTGTTTTGATAACTCGATTTCATTTGACCCAATCACATTTAGATTGGGTTTGAGGAGCATGCGTTTAAAAATGTTTGGGGTTTATTATTCCGCAATTCAAGGGGTTTGCTCAATATAGGTTTGCCTCCAAAGTGCTCTTAATTTTTGCCACGTGTGATCTAAATTAGAATATGGCGCACGCTGATTTGGCACCCAATCTATCTCCAAGTAATAGATAGCTAAAGTAGAGAACATAAAGAGGGAAAGATCCTTAAGTTTCTGTACTTCAGAGATGGCGGTACTTACCTCCTAGAGGTAAAGAACGCACTAAATTGTTAGGCGCGTTTGTAAACATGCCATCGTTGATGAATCGCAGGATTTACTTTGGGTGGTGCAACTTTTGTTCAAGATATGTAAATCCTGTAATTGACTGCCCTGACTGCTTTCCCAGTTCAACTTTCATGTGCTTTCTCGACTTTACCAGATTTCTCTGTTTTTTGGTTTGTACACCAAGAACTAATATTTTAATGGAAAAACCCATTTGTATCAATCCATGATATTTTTCCATACGGTTTTGTACTGATTTAGATATGCACAACTTAACTTATGCTCAATTTACTAAATTGATGAAGATGAAGGTTCTTAATGTCGGTGGGACGTGTCCACATCTTTGAGTGATATTAGAGTTGGTATGTACTAGTTAAATGGTTGTTTATACTTATTTTTATGCGATTATTTGTAATTGCCTTTCTTTTCTCTCTTTAATATTTTGGTAATTTTTTTGTTATTTACATAATTGTTTTAGCAATTGGATATTCTATCTGTTTACACAATAAAGATTTATATTATATATATATATATATATATATATATATATATATATTATTATATATATATATATATATATATAATTGTAGACTTTCAGTTTTTAGATTTATGGGTTGTTGTAGTATTTTTTAAAGATGTTTCCCAAAAGCTGGCCCCCCATCTCAGCCTTATTCGCCTGGTAATTTTCTAACATGCTGGTTCCTCTTTCCGATATTAAATAGTGTTAACCTAAGTAAATACACTCGTCTCCGCGTTCTATGGAGTTACTTACTATCTGTATAATGGTTTTATCTTCAGGATTCCATAAGTATTTAGTTTTTTTTTAAATTCAATTTTAAGGACCTTACAATTGCACCAGACCACATTCAGTGGGTTCAACAATGCCTGTAGCTCATTTGGCATTAGATATTTACTACTATGGTCGTCTGACAAACCTAGTAAGATGACTCATTCTAGCGCCAATCGATAGTTGATGCCCTTCTCAATCCAATTTAAAGCTCCTTAAAAGGACATCGTAAATAATTTACGGAGAGATAGTATCTCCTTGTCACACTCCTCTTTTTAACGGTATGTTTGTTAGTGACAGTTGTTTCGTCAATTTTAATATGTACCAGATCCTTCTTTTAGTGGATGTTTTCTATTATTTTTATATATCTGGAAGAATCTATTCTTGCACTCACAGAAACTGACCAGATGTCAACAGTATCAAATGCCTTATGACAATCCATGAAGGCCAAATGTATTGGTATCTTATATTCTGTATTGTTTCTATTACCGTACGTATTATGTAGATGGTGGTCGTCGGATCATGCCTAAATTCCTTTCTGAAGCCTCAACTTGTTCCAACCAGGGTGACAGAAATCTAGTTTTGCTGTTAGGGGCGATTGGGCTTTTAAAATTACAATGCATAGAGCTTATACAAGTGCGATCAGAACGAGAGTACGTTCATAAATCGGATTAATGTTTTTCTTGTTCGTTATTCTGATCTGCGATGAATATATCTCTTTGTGTAGAAGACTTCAATAACCTCTAATTATATCATTCTTATTATCTTACTATTTTATTGTTTTCATCTCGTAGGTTTTTTGTAATTTTTGTTTTATTCACTAGGACATGATACATAGCTTTCATTTTACAGTTATCTTTTATTGAATTGTAGTTTAACTTTATCTTTTCAGATCTCCTTCTTAACTAGTTTTACTTAATTGTTTAAAGCTTGCTGGACGTTTATACTCTGATAATTCTTTCTTTCTTTTAGTAATATTAATTGGTCTCAGGACATACTTTGTTCGTCTAGATGAGAGTTGTTACTGAGGTTTAGATTGATTTTAGCATGGTTAATTTCATCTATATTCTTTTGTGCATAATGTTGTCCGTCTTTACATGCGTCGTTTTAAGTTCATTTTGGTATTTCCTCTTCTTTTTGTTTCAAAATTTCTCCGGTTTAGGTTGGGGGGGCGCTTTTTTGTGAAGAGTTTGTTTCTTTGGGGTGTTAGTTTTCAGTTATTTTTGCCAGTTCGGTGCGTCGCTACCGGCTACCAAAACTGATTTAAAAACAAAACACATGTCTACAATAAATTTCTACAATTACGGACAGTTATAATATCAATTTCAGATAATTATATTATATATATATATAATATTTATATTATATATATATATATATATATATCTTGATATATATATATACAGGTGCTCACGGATGGGAACACTGAAAAATATGGAAATTTTAATATGGAAACATGCCTTAGAAACATGTGAACATTGAAACATTGGAGTGAAGTCCCAATGTGTTATCTGGATGTTTTAAAAATAGAATATATGGGCTCATGGGGTTGGAACAAAAGGCGTTACAGAGTTCGCTGATACTGGGAGGAAGCTATAGGCCCAGAAGGGGCTTTTAAGGGTACATACATATAAAGCTTACAATAATATAAATGGAAGGGTAATTGATTGACATGTTCACATTTTTAGTAAAAATTGGGATCTTCGACATTCTGAAGATATAAGTGCAGGAGCGGTAAGAGTTACCGAATTCTGGCTACAAGGTTTAGTTTATGTAAATTTAATTTGGTAAACGATTAAATAAATAACTACTTTTATAAACTTCACAAAGCATATCTCTAGGATTTGTTGGGAGGCTTTAGATTTCCTGTCACTTTACTGCGGACAGAGTCTTCGACATGGGAGTGACATTATTCTATTGTTTCGTGAGTTAACACTCAAGAAGGGCTTACTCCAGTCTACTCCGATGTCTCATTCCAGCGTAAATTTTATCACGCTCCTTGAGGAAGACTATTTAGAGAGTTTTGTTCCTCCCTTCTATGAGTTTTACGTGTCTAAAAATGAAGTTTTTGTTAAATGTAAAAAAGTGAATATTAAGTAAATACTAACTGGTTTATTTTAACTAAATTAATAATGAAATAATAGTATATACTGA
>JAHKBH010002831.1:0-10000 GCA_019049505.1 Pachyrhynchus sulphureomaculatus
CTCAGTTTTCCTTGGTAGAGAGATATGGGTAAGAGATAATTTTTGTACGTCTTTTTGGAATTGTTTTCTATTTTTAAAAGGCTTCAGTTGTACAAGTTTTTTTGGGCACCATTCATTTTAAAATAGAAAGGATCTAACTTCAGTTAAAAAAATGAAAAAATACTGAAGGGTTTTATGGGTATTACTAAAAAGAATTAGTCTAGTACAACTTATCCCGAAAAGAAAAATAGGTATTCAGTGAGACACTAGCTTTAATCAACAAAAAGAAAATTTATTCATGTTTTTTTTTTTAAAAATAAAAAGTTCCAACCTTTGCAGTTTTACCAAAAAAATTCTAGCCTAACTAGTAGTTATTACATTTAAATTTTAAACTATGACTACCCCCGAAGACGAAAAATAGTGCTTTTCACTTCACTTTTTAGTCCGTTTAAATTGCTGTTAAGGCACTACTCAGGGATCGGTCTATTGAAGGGTGTTTTGGTAACTTACTGTTCTTATTCCGGCTTCGATGGAATACGACCGATTTCACACTTTTCTAGTAGACACTTAGAGAGCCCACTACGGCTTTTCGTTAAGAAACTTTGTGCTTTACTTAGCTCGCATGATGGTTGTTATGAGCCTTTACTGTAGCTCAGTCGAAGGAAGCCTACTTGGCGGCTCCGATGAAAATTAGCCTCTGCGGCTTGATGGTACTCCGCCTACTCGGCGGCTGGATGGAAATTCGCCCCGGCGACGGCTAGATGGAAATTAGCCTAGATTTTCGTTTCTCGGACCCTTAAATAAACCGTGCAAACTCTGCCGGTAATATGGCGACGCCGGAACCAAAACTGCGGATACACACATTTCACCAATCGCGGCGTAGCGGTAGATTCGGTCAGGAACCCGCACTGCACAGTATATACCGAACGTCTTGGAATCTCTGTTTAATATACCGTTCGATACAAAAATGAAAATAAGTACAATTTGAAGTAAAAAATCAGTAACATTACATGGTCTTAAAATCTAGGAAAAAATGAATGTTACATTTACCCCCTTCCAAAAAGAAATAGACTACACTAGTCTATTAAACTTAGGCTACTTATGAAAAGGTACAAAGTGGTACACTATCACTTAACACTAAGGTCAGAACTTAAAACAAAATTACAAACTTCGGACCTTACTACTAGACTTAATTCAATTAAGCACTAATATTAAGTACAATGAAAACCAAATGAAAATCTTTGCATGATCACAAGAATCTTATAACTAGACTTAACTTAATTAGACACTAAGGTTAAGTACATCAATAAGCAAATAAAAATCCTTGCATGAACATAAGAAATACCTGTTCAAAGTAACAATCGCGGTCTTCTTATATAAAAGAATCAGCTCTATTATTGTTACCAAAACAAAAAAAATTATATCTTTGTCTAGACTCTTGTCTAAATCAAAAAAAATGAACTGAAATAAAATATGAACACCCCCCTTAAAATATTTTAAGGATTGTCTGAAAAATTTTTTATTTCAGCAAAAGAAAATTTTATAAAAATTCTTAAATAAAAAAAAAAAAATAAAAAAATGATTCTAGTGCAAACACTTACACTAAAAAGGAAAAGTCTTGTCAGACCATTTAGCACAAGGCCAAAAAAAAATTATCTGGATAAATATCCAGACAAACGCTCGGGAAAAATCGCTATCCATGCTCTAGCTCATCGCTAAGAGAACATTCTAAATCTAGTATCACTACTAGTCGCACTCGGAAAATAATCGCACTCTATCGCGCAATGTCGACGTCCTAAGACATCTAGACATGCTAAAATCGCTAGGGAAAACGCTCTGGTTAATCGCCAGAAAACACGTCAGCTTATCGCCAACAAAACGCTCTGGTATATCGCCAGAAAAAAAAACTCGGCTCCTCGCCAAGAAAACACTCTGGTATATCGCCAGAAAAAACCTCGGCTCCTCGCCAAGAAAACACTCTGGTATCGCCAGAAAAAACCTCGGCTCCTCGCCAAGAAAACATTCTGGTACATCGCCAGAAAAAAGCCTCGGCTCCTCGCCAAGAAAACACTCTGTAAATAGTCCTCGACTACACAACGCCTGCGTTCTAAAAGAACAATCTCGCCATTAACATAGTGAGCAGCTATAAAAGCTAACAATACCACTATAGGCACAGTGAATAGCTATAAAAGCTAAAATTCACTCTAAACACACTGAATAGCTATAAAAGCTAAAATTCACCAAACTGAATGATCCTGCTTCAAAAAGCAATGTTCACTAAGAACAGAATGATTAGTCTGCGCACAACTAACATTCAAGGAAACATTCCCAACATAACTATGTGAGACAGCAAGTCTCGAAATAGGACCTCCCTAAAGTCATAATCCTATATATGGGAGTCCATAAGCAAAACGACTCAAAATCACACATTTTGAGCACATGCCCTCAGGCAACCAACATTCACTGAAATATATACAGAAATATATACAGAAATATATACAGGAGTTCAAATCCCAAACTCTTGGTTATGATAACTCCATACTGAGCTTGGTGAAAGCTCTTAGCAAAAGCTAATCAAATCTTCGGCACATCGCACCAAAGTGACAAATCTGCCTAGAAACATGAGCCAGAAGAAACGCCCTCCGTCATTCTTCAGGGTGGCTACACTGAGATATAAAACTTAACCAGCATTGCGCCTCTTCAAGTTGCATGAAGAACCCTCGTGTACTGGTCTCGCCCTGGAACAACAACGAAAAACATTCAATCCATCCCACATAACAGGAGACAAACACCTCACCACGATATACTGAATGGTGGAGACAATAAAATACTGAAATGGTGACCCTGGTGTCTACCAACAAAAGGGAGTAGATTATAGCATCCACTAAACTGAAACGGTGTCTACCACACCACCATAAGTCAAAAAAATTTAATCAATAGGGTGTTCCGAAACACACTACTGCCAACAGCCTGTCACCACTAATAGGCTAATTGGAGCTGAGGTCGACTACAGTAGCTAGGCTCTCCTTTGGTTCAAATAGAAATAACCATTGGGTAACAAAACCCCTAAAGGTCCCAAAGGTCAAACGTTCACCCCCATAGACTACCCTTCCAATCAGTCTGTTCCTCAGGAAGACTAACTCCCTGCCAAACGTCGTAACGGCATCTGTTAGCACCCGGTGCATCACAGCCTGTAAAAACAGATAACTCATGGGATACAACCAAAAAGGTTTATAAGGTTAACTTAACCAAGCTTCTAACGAAATTTTTTTAAAAAAAAAACGAAAATGAGCTTAAAAAGCTACATGAAGCAAAAATTTCTCTATTTTTCGGTGGCAACGCAACAAAACTGTTGAAGACGACAAGAGCTTTTCCAGCTTAATCAGAAACAAGAAGAAAACATCGTTGACAGCTAAAATATTCGATCATGGTGTTAATCGTCTTCCTAGACAATAGCCTCTAGAAGAAACTGCTACAGGTATCAGGCATAACCGTTTTCTGTCAGCCCAAACTCCTAGATTACCTCTTGGAAATCTAAAAATTCGGTTAGGAATCTTCCTTCACTGCGCTTAGCCTCTCTTGACAAGGTTCTCATCTCGGTATCAGATTTTGATCATTTCTTTGTGAAACGACTGTCTTAGTCTGCTCTCATCTCTTGTAAATGATCAGCCTTTAGTTCTCCTGCAGAACTTCAATTTTCTATCAATCTGATAGTGAACCGAAAAAACTCAACATACGCCTATGAGTCCATGCAAAAAAAATTTAAAAAAATTAGTGACTCAAAGGTAACGTTTAAACGGCTCTGAAAAAAAATAGAAAATACCCTCAGTTTGTCAATTCAGAAGAAGATCTAAATCAAAATAATCCAAGTCTTAGACTTACTGGATAAACCAAAATCAATTTACTCTTAATTGCACCCAACATATACCACTAAGGTAATAAAAATACACCCTCTCGGGTAACAAACTTTGAAATTGCTCATAAAAATTTTGACTCTACATCATACCACGCGAGCTACATCTTGCGCTTGTCCTAACTCAAGATCACCTTGGATTGCCTCTAATCAAAATTTCGCTTCCAAGTGTCAAGAACTGGATATTATTTGGGGTCATAAGCAAATCGAATCCCGCGACCACCGACATACCAGTCTTATGATATATCCTGAGTGTGACTCTTTCGCAAGCTCGCAACAGCTGAGTCGATGCTAAACATCAACTACAATCAACCTAAGTTTGGATATGATCAGTACCCAAAACCTTAGCATTAAACAATAAAAGTAAGCTATTCTCTGCTCAACTTTTATAACAGTCAAAAAAAAACGAGGTCGTCACCTCTACAGAGCAACATCAAAAAAAAATTAAGTTAAGCAATTAAGATAATGTAAATATAAATTATTCTTCTTCTGACAAACTTTCACTAGGGTTATGTCCGTTGAATGGTTTTAAGTCTTTAATATGCCATCGTCCTATTTTAGTCCCATCTAAATTAACTAAACCATAAACTAAATCTGAAATCTTTTCTCTAATCACGCAATGCACATACTTAGGTACCAACTTAGATGTGAATTTATCTGCTGCACTGGAAAGAATTTTATTTTTTCGCCAAACGTGATCACCTATATTAAAGGCAAAATCCCTTTTCCTAAGGTTGTAAGACTTACTGTTCCGTTCATAAGCCTTATGTATCCTACTACGCACGTCGGTGAAAATATCTTTTAAACCCTTTAAATTTTCGGCGTACGCACCCCTGTTACCCGGAATTATTTCGCTGTTAACATTGACATCCAAATCTAAGTTTTTATAATATGATCCAGATAGAGGTATATGTCTGCCGTAAACTAAGAAAGACGGTGTGAACCCTGTTACTTCGTGTCTTGCGGTATTTATCGCTTGTTGGATTTTGGAAATATTGCCATCCCAAGTGTCATGTGAATCCACGTAACTTCTTAAAGCGGTCCCGACTGTTCGGTTATTACGTTCCACAAAATTACATTGGGGAGAGTACACGGGATTAAAACGGATGTTAAAACCATAAGTTTCACTTAAGCTCTTAAAACTCTTAGAGGTAAACTGAGTACCGTTATCGCATATTAAGAGCGATGGAACACCGTGGATTAGAAAGACATTATTTTCCAAAATTCTCTCTATATGTCCAGCTTTAGAGCTTTTCAAAGGAAATAGCATGGTATACTTTGTAAACCAGCAAGAAACCACGAGAAGCCATTTATTTCCTTTTTTTGAACGTGGGAATGGGCCTACTAGATCAGCTGCTATGACTTGAAAAGGGTAATTAACCGTTTTCTCTTTTCCCATCAGTCCCATAGGTAGTGCATTTGGAGATTTCTGCGCTCCACATACTTCACAAGTCCTCACAAACTTTACGATGTCAAAACGCATTTTTGGCCAATAATACTGTTCCTGAACCCTGTGAAGAGTTTTATAAAAGCCAAAATGACCAGAAGTAGGAGGAGTGTGACACATGTCTATAATTTCCTCTCTCTGTGGTTTAGGAACTAGTATTTTCCACTCGGGTACATTAACTTTTAAAGGCAACTGGTTTGGGATAAACTTGTACACGAAATCATTTTCCACTTTCCACTGCGGAAAATTTTGAGGAAATTCCTTAATTTGCTGCCTTAAATTATCGTACCATGGATCTATACGATCTATGTCTATTGTATCGATTCTTACGCCAATCTGTGCATTAAGACTGTTTTCGTCCGCTGTATGATCTGGGATTCTTGACAAAGCGTCGGGAATAACATTGTGGACTCCTTTTCTATGAATTAAATTAAATGTATGTTGTCTCAGCCTAATCGCCCAACGCGCTAGTTTGCCACTAGGGTTTTTAATAGAATTAAGCCACAATAAACTATAATGATCTGTTATGACCGTGAAAGGAACACCTTCTATGTAAGGTCGGAACTTTTCGATGTTAAAGAGTACTGCTAAACATTCTTTTTCAACAACCGAATAGTTACGTTCAGCCTTTGATAAAGTTCTACTGGCATACGCTATCACTCTTTCCTCACCATTGATTTTCTGTGTTAGGACGCCCCCTAAACCGGTATTAGAAGCATCACTAGAAATATAAAACTGTTGGGAAAAATCTGGTTGGGATAAAATTGGAGCTGAAACCAATAGCTCTTTAATCTTTATAAAAGATCTTTCTGCTGCGTTTGTCCAATCTATCGATTGTCCTTTTTTTCGTCCTTTTAAAAGATCATTAATAGGCGACAACAAGGTAGAAAAATTCTCGATAAAACGTCTGTACCATGAACACATTCCTACGAAGCGCTTAACTTCCGTAGTATTTGTAGGTCTCGCATAATTAACCATGCTTGCTACTTTATCCGGATCGGTACGCAAGGAATTTGAGCCTACAATATAGCCTAAAAACTTTAGAGAAGTTTTGAAAAAATCACATTTGCTCAAATTTATCGTCAGTCCGGCCTCTTTCAATTTATTTTTTACTTCTTTAAGTAAGCGAATATGCGATTCGAAGTCTTCCGATGTTACTAAAATATCATCGAGATAGGTAAAAATATGTGGCTCATATTTCGGACCAAATATAGCGTCTACTAAACGTTGCTGAGTTTGAGCAGCGTTCTTTAGACCAAACGGCATTGTGACGAACTGAAATAGACCTCGGCCTACTACTGCAAAAGCGGTCTTTTCCTTAGAGGATTTGTCTAAAGGAATTTGCCAGAAAGCCTTCCTAAGATCTATCGAAGATACATACTTAGCATTCCTGAGTGATGTCAAAATTCTGTCGATGTTCGGTAATGGATAGTTATCAAATTTGCTGACCTCGTTGAGCTTTCTTCCGTCAAAGCACAGACGATACTGTCCATCGGCCTTTTTCACCAATAAGATTGGAGAACACCAGGGACTGTTTGATTCTTCAATCACTCCGAGTTTCAACATTTCGTCTAACTCTTTATTTAATACTTTTGACATGTAAGGAGACATGGCGAAGGGCCTTGTCTTTACAGGACTGGCATCAGCCGTATCTATAGACATGGTGATTTTATTCGTTCGGCCTAACCTATCTTTACTACTTATTTCATTGAAAGAGCTTATTACTTTTTCTGCTTTTAAGCGTTCCGTCCGCGAGAGATCATCTAGGGTACATAGACGCGAGAAAAGGTTTTCTAAAGAACTTTCTGAATAACAATCTTTAAAACTTGTTTGAGAGTTGACTTCTAGGGACTGTGCAGGATACCACGAATTATTTTTAAAATTTACTAGAATTCCGAATTTTTGTGCAAAATCACATCCTAAAACCAAAGTATGTGATAGAGAAGGTACTACTAGAGCAGAGATTACTAAACAATGACCATTGCAGACTAGCGGCAACTCAACCGTACCTAAAACTTTTAGACGGCTGCCATCTGCAGTGGTAACACTTCTATTTTTGACATGGCATATTTTTATACTTAAACGACTTAAAATTTTAATACCATTCTGACCTATAACGGAGGCATTTGCACCAGAGTCAAATAAAGCCGAGAAATGGGCACCTAATAGATTTATCTCGATATGCGGTCTGTTTTCTGAATATTTATGCACGAATAAAGGAGACATGTGACCATTTGGAGAAGCAGGAGTTTTAACTTGAGAAGGAGAATTTTTATTAGACTTAAAAAAAATCAGAAACTTTTTGTAACCATTTAGTCCAATCTGATCTATTGGAATATTTTCGGATAAATTGAAATAAATAATTCTACAAATTTCCTGCGTTTTGTCTTATTGCTACGGTGTAGTTTTCGTTTAAAATAAATGTTAAGAAATAAAAATATCTGCAAAGTTAGAGCTTTTACTTTGTTCGAAAGCTAGTACACTGAACCCTTTAAAAAATAAAATTCCAAAAGCCCCGCGTTTGACAGCGCTATTTTGTAGCCTATGAAAAAATGTTTTGCCCCAAGCTTGGGCGTAATTTTGTACCCTATGAAAAAGTGTTTAATTGCGCCCCACGTAGGCTGCGTCACTTTGTAGCTTATGAAAAACTGTCCTCAGTTTGAGGCATCTTTTTTTGTACCCTGTGAGAAGTTGTTTGTCCCACGCTTGAGCGCAATTTGGTAACATTGGAACTTACCCGCTTTAATTTCTGATACTGAATTGAGTGAACCCTGATTTTAAAAGAACTAAAGAAATTAAACACACACTAGCTCAGTTTTCCTTGGTAGAGAGATATGGGTAAGAGATAATTGTCTTACGTCTTTTTGAACTATTTTCTATTTTTAAAAGCTTTAGCTGTAAAAAAACAAATTTTGGGCACCATCCATTTTAAAATAGAAAGGATCTAACTTCAGCTAAAAAAAATGGAAAAATACTGAAAGAATGTATTGTTGGAAAATAAAAAAATCAGTTTGGTACAGCCATTTCCTTGTCCTGAAAAGTAGGATAGGTATTCAGTGAGACACTAGCTTTAATCAACAAAAAAAGAGAATTTATTCATGTTTTTTAAAATAAAAAGTTCCAACCTTTTGCAGTTCTACAAAAAAAATTCGAGCCTAACTAGTGGTTATTACATTTAAATCCTGGCTATGATAACCCCCAAAGACGAAAAATAGTGCTTTACACTTCACTTTTTAGTGTTATATATATATATATAAAGTCATAAAGTTTATTATTTTTAGTTTTTAATATAATTAATAATATTCCATTTTCAAACAGCAATTTTGCGGATAAAATAAGTACATATATATATATATTATATATATATTATATATATATATATATATATATATATATAATATATATATATATATATATATATATATATATATATATATATATATATATATATATATATATATATATAATATAATATATAATATATATATAGATATATATTTATATATAATATATATTATATATATATATATATATATATATATATTTATATATATTATATATATATATATATATATATACATATATATATATTATATATATATATATATCAATTATATATATATATATAGAATATATATATAATATATATATATATATATATATAGGTATATATATATATATATATATATATATATATATATATATATATATTATATATATATATATATGTATTATATATACATATATACATATAAATATATATATATATATATATATATATATATTATATATATAATATATGTATATATATATATTTATATATATATATATATATATGATTATATATATATATATATATATATATATATATATATATATATATATATATATATATATATATATATATATATATATAGGTCGATTAAATTCAGTTCGTATGAAATAGATATTTTCGAGCATTATTGGCCACAAAAATGTATACAGAGATATCTAGTAAGACGTTTGTTAAAAATCCACTTTAGATCACTTGACCGATTTGACTAGAGTCTAGATATGGGGAATCAAGGTTTAAAGAAAATATTAATAAATTAGTAATTCATTTTTAAACGACACGATCAATTTGGAAAAATTCAACAGATATGCATGAGCTGAATCGAATGGCGTAAAATTAATTTTTTCTTGTCCATCAAGGACGAGATATGCGCAGTTCAGTCTTAACTCAATGGGAAAAGTAGCATAAACTAACCAGAACTAGCATGAAGTAACCAACCTAACTAATAATTGTTTATTTGTTATCGGAGCTTTTATAGAAATGACATTACAGTGAAAAAGTTTTTACAGGCTAAATATTGTAACAGAATTAACGTTGTCACAAGATATCTCATAGACTAAACAATGAAACTTTAACCTCTATATTCCCCCCTTAGTGCATCATCATTATCATCATTAGCTTATTCCATCCATAGTCGAAAATAACATTTTTTTCCTGTTTTTTTAAAACTAATTTACTTATTTCATACTTTAATTCTGATCTTTCATAAAATGACAATTTTAGATATTTTTTGTCTTTTGACATAGATTTTAAAATTATGACATATCCTATATTTTTCTTCAGAATTTTTTCCAGACTATACAGGATTTAACTTTATTCCAGTAACTTT
>JAHKBH010002832.1:0-12500 GCA_019049505.1 Pachyrhynchus sulphureomaculatus
ATTTAGTGATATTTGAGTCCAAGCCATAGTTACTAAACTCGACGTCAAAAATTTTAAAATGGAGTACCATTTCAACATCATGGTTTCTTGCAGTTGTGTTTCTGTCTTCAAAAAGTGTTTTTAACTAATGTTTATTGACAAAGTTTTATTTTCAATATTTGTGTAACTCTCTAAGTGTTTTTTAATCATGTTTTGTGTAATCATTCATACTACCTGGCCAACAAAAATGCAAATTTCATTGTCTTCACCAGAGATGAACTAACTGCTAAATTTTTGTAAGTAATTTCACATTCAGTCGTACAATTCATTTAATCACATTTTAAAAAACGAACGTTTTAGTTTATTTTCTGTACCTGGTTTGCATCTTTAGAATCCAGAAGAAGCTACCATTAGGCAGCGAAAGCTCGATAATAAAAATAAAAAGCAGATACTAGAGCCTTTAGATCTTTGATTGCTCATCTCTTCTCCTTACAAGGGCGTTTCCCAGCAGTTAAACTTAGGATTGTTTGTTGCCAGTGCCCTGTTACTGTCCTTCCTCTTTCTTATTATATATATATATATATATATATATATATATATATATATATTTATAAATATATATATATATATATATATATATATATATATATATATATATATATATATATATATATATATATATATATATATATATATATATTCGACGACGTGGTAAAAATGTTCTTATTCACTTCCGATTTCACCCCCCAAAACTAACCCCATAAGTCAAAATTTAACTTTTAAAACTACACGGCTCTGATGAGGCCATCAATTCCTATATTACCGACAAATTTCAACTTTCTATGTCAAATAGTTTCCGAGAAAATCGGGTGTGACAGACGGACAGACCGGCACCGAAGTGATCTTATAATCACTATCACTAAAAATCAGTTTTCGAATTAATAATTATTTGAGTTGATGGGTATTAGTATTATTCGGTGAGCTGTAATAACTTATAAAAAATGTATTTATTGATTTTAGTTGGGAACATTTTACGAAACAAATACTAATCAAAAACGTGTTTATACATTTGAATGATATTCCAATGGGTCAAAGTTTATTCCCTTTTTACCGAACAGGATATACGTTGAGAATTTTAAAAATATTGAACTCGGCGGCCAGAATTCTTTTTTTATGAAGTTAATTTCGTTACGCAGACTTTAAAAATCAAATTTGGCCTAAAGCGTACTTTTAATGCGACATTGAAACATTTGTTAAAACCCCCAACGGCGTTACTGCCAGACCTGCTATTAGGGAAGTGGTATTATAAAAATGAGTTATATGAATTTTATTAATGAATTAGAATACTCGAAGCGTTAATTTCGTTGATGATGCTATAAAAAGACTAAAATTATTTACTTAAATAACTTCATCGGATCATTAAATGTTTGAAATAAGTAGACAAATATATCACGATCTGCATATGTTAATCCACTGCTGGATGTAGGTTTTTCCCGTTTCATGTCATTGCCATGTGTTCTCTGGCTTTCTTATTCACTTTTCCTTCATTATGTATTTGGTCTTCCTGCACTTCTACGTCCAAGCCTTGTCTCCATTCCAAAATTTTTCTCGTCCATCTCTCATCTGTTCTACAGGCAACGTGTCCGGCCCACTTCCATCTTAGTTCGACCACCCTTTCTAATACGTCCACGACCTTAGTTTGTTGTCTGATCGATTCGGTCCGTTAACTTAATACCCAACATTCTCCGTTCGTGCACTCGCTGTGCTCAGCTCCGTGGGTCAGTACAGTGAGAATACACTGTTCATACAGTTTTCTTTATAAATTGTTGGATACTTCTAATGTAAGACGGTCATTCAAGTTACCAAATGCTGTCCAAGTCATGCGGTCTTTAGTAGAGTGATTTTCTGTTTTAAATATATATATATATATATATATATATATATATATATATATATATATATATATATATATATATATATATATAAATATAAATATATATATATATATATATATATATATATATATATATATATATATATATATATATATATATATATATATATATATATGGCAAACAAATTGATTGCAATTATGATATTTCAATAAATTAAAGCTATTTTTAGCAAATTATTAGGTAAAAGTTTTAAATAAAAACTATACAACTAATTAGTCACAATCGAAATAGATTAAGATAGTTAAATTTAGGAGCCTAGAATAGTACAGGCTAGTAAATGAGATACCAGTAATTTCCTATACAATTTAAACTTAAACTTCTTACTTTCTCTTGGCACATACTTGAAATTACCATTACGATAAATGAACGAACTATTTTTATCAGAATATGTAACTCTGAGTAAATTTTAGACAATCAAAGGTGGGAGGTAAACTCTTTGCAGCAATAAAAACTTTTAAATATTCAAATTTTCAACTCCAAAGATTTTGTGTCCTCAAAAAATAAATAGAACAGGAAAACCTTGGAATCCAAAAATATTTCTGAGTAAAATGTTTTATGATATTTATTTTTTACAGACTTGGAAATCTTTTTAAAATTGTTAAAAATATACCATAGTTACTATTTAATTCACTAAAAAGATCTAAACTAATCTAATTTGAAAAAGAACCAGTAAGTCAACTAAAGTTATGAAGCTGTGCAATAAAAACAAGGGAAGTTCGTTTTTATTGTGACTAAAGTGATATAAATGAAATACAGTGTTAAAATTCTAAAAACAGTTATATTTTTGGCTGTTCCTAGGTCCTAATATTAAATTTTCTTACAGCAACATTTATCTGGTGAAATTTACATATAAAATATTACATTATCAAGTACAAAAGTCAATTGTGCGGCTAAAGGTTTTAGATTTCATGGCAACTAAACCGGGTATAACTTTAGACCATTTTCGTAAATTTGACTATTAGAATTTAAACCTGTCTTTGATAAAATAAGTACTTAGTATTTAAATAGATAATATACAAAATCACTAATTCTCAATAAAACTTCATATCCCAGAAAAGGTTAACGAAAGAAAGTTGTATATCATGTTAATTGCAGTTAATTTTGTCAAAAGAAACATACAACATTGTTTGCTACAACTTCCTAATTGCTGTTATACACAGGTAAAAAATTACACTTTATAACATATAAAAATAAATAGGCTTATAAAGTCTTTAGCAGTTGTAAATATAAAGTCACTGTAATGACGATTAACATAAATATAATTATTACACTGAAGTAAACATCTCATGTGAAAATTTCCAAATTTTGCATCGCATTTCATCATTCGTTTCTTAATTGTTTTATTATTCTGATAGACTTATTTTTAATTTAACTGGACTTTTACATTTTTTGGGCCAAGTTAGTAAATGAATAATAAATTTCATTAAAAACGATATTAAGCATATTGCGTAGCTTACAAGAAAAAGGTGTAACGATTACTTTTAAAGTCGATTTTAAATTACTTTTGTGACAAAATTTAAGTAAAACAATCGTTAAAATACTTTCCTGAAATAACAGATAACATTTTGTGATAGATATACCAATAATTTCCAATTTTCTACCTTTCAACATTTTATAAGGAATGATATTTTATTATTTAGTTGATTTCGGGTTCCAGTACAATATTTTTGACAAATTTTACAGCATAGAGTAGTTTCTAAATGTCCTTTTAAAATAATCCTTGATAAATATTCTATCTAGATCATGATGTTTAGATTTTTGGGTACCATATATCGTAAGTCATTCTATTGAAAAAATTACTAAACTTACTTTTTACATAAAATCACCTAGAGAAATTTTTATTTATAGGAAAAATTATTGCATATTGCCCCTTTTCTTTCCCTTGTTGTATTGTTTCTTGATTTTATTTCGCTTTAAAGCGTAAACAATTTATTAGAAATTTTTATAATAAATGTGTATGGCTATATTAATCAAAAATTTTTTTTAACAAAGATAATTATGATTTTGGTTTTAAGTAGAAAATTAAAATTTTTGTTTAATAAATTAGATTATAGTAAACATATAAATATCGATTAAATATAATCTAACTAATTTGATGAATTAACCTGGAATGGAGACTTTCACAGTCTCGGTTCGATAAGAAAACATGGTTATTGGGACTAGACTATATTAATTTAAAGTAGTTTTCCGACGTTTTACCTACTATTAGACTAGGAGTTTTAAAGGCTCTCTATTCTTCTAGGTTCACAATTTGCAAAATTTTCAACATTTGGAAGAAAATCGGACTATCATCATCAAAAGACACCTTTACGAACAAATAGTGTTTATAGAATTCCCTGTTCTTGTGCTACGGTGTGAAACTGCAAGATCAAAGGCAACTAGAATTAAGAAACATTAAAGATGTCCCAAAAAGAGACAAATTTGTACAATCAACTGATCTCAAGAGCAACAATATACTGGTCACTCCATTAACGTAATAGAAGCCAAAGTTTTTGCTTCCGTTTTCAATTTCTATAAACAAATGTTTATGCAATCAACTGCAATTTACAAACATCCTAACAATATTAATAGAATTACAGTCTACATTGCATGTGGAAAAAGACAATTATACTGGGTTCATTTGATGTTAACAATTTTCCATTTCTTTTATGTTATTAAAAATATATTTTTTAAATTTTCTTAAGCTATATGGCTTAAAAACCATAGTTTCCATTCCTACTTCAAGTAATAATTATATGCATTCAAAAGTTATACCACATTTGGTTTAAGAATTATCGTGCCAACAGACAGGTAGACAGATAGACCAACGGAACCATTGGATTTTTTTACAAATACAATAATTTCCTTCGCAATGGAAGTAAGAATGGTTAAAACTGGCCAAACCAAAATATAAGTTTTTATTTAATTATTATACCAACAATACAATTCCAAATAACAGAACCTTGACAGTAAATTATACTTACATAATTTTAACCCTTAAAGATGTAAGTATATAACCCTTAAAGATGTATGTATATTTTATACTAAAATTTAATTTTCTGACTTGGATTGTTTTCCCTCATACTCTTTCTAGTTGCTATATCATACGAGAACTTTAGATTAATGATATAGTTGTTAAAACACGTGTTATTTGTAACAATGCCAATATAAATAAAAAAAAAACTGTCGATATTTATACCTGGGCCTAAACTACAGCATAGAGCAAAATTGTGCAATAAACTGCCAAATCTAATCTCAATATATTTACATGTAACGCTATTCATTATTTAATTATTTAAATTAATTAACAAAAAGCTACTAAATTTACCTTTTTACGTAAAATCATTTAGAAAAACATTTCTTTATAGAATAAGGAATTATACTTTCTTGCAATTGTAATGTTTTTGTTCCATTTCGCTTTAAAGCCTAAAACAGTGAAAAATTTATTTTAAATTTTTTATAATGAATGAGTATGGCCATATTATTTAAAAAAAAAATCTGAGAGAAAATTATGAGTAATTAGATTGTACTAAATACTAATACTATCGTTTAAATTTAATCTTACTAATTTGATATATAGTTGTGTTGAAAAATCATACAGTATTTCTCAAAAAGTTCATATTTAATATCCATAAGTAAGTGGAACGGAAAGTTTCACGGTATTGGTTACCTGAGAAATCACCTGGGCGTGCAAGAAATATCTTTAGGGATCATTACTATAAATAAGCTCGAGACAGCACAACCGTAACTATAGTCCTTATTGATGATAGGGTATAAATAAACAAACATTCTTATATTAATTCTTTAACAATACCAGATTATTAATATTGCAGAATTTATCTTTTTATATAAAATCATCTAGAAACTCCTTATTTCAACAATTGTAACACAATATCATGCCTTGTCCTGCGTTGCATTACTTGTCTCTTATATTTTACTTTGGAGCCTAAAACAGTGGAAAATTTATTGTGAAAATAAGGATCTTTTCGCGTCAATTTTTTGTAAGTAAATCACTATTGACACTACAAATTTAAAATAATCTCCTAGTAAATTTCATAGGTCTATGTACTTTACATATATCCAAGAACAAGGTTATTTTTATTGCACAATTGTACCTTTTCAGCCTACTGACTTTATATATTTTTTATTTCATTTGTATATAAATAAAAAAAAAAAAAATATATTTATTCCTGCCAACAAATTATAGTTGTTACACATTAAACTTAAAGTTAATACTACGAGAACCAATACAGGAAAAGACAATTTCCCTAGCAGTAAAACCATTACAAGGCAATAATACATTTTAAGCCACGCACAATTTTCTTAAAGAAGAATGTGCGTGTATCACCATTTCATAATCTACTATTAGTGCTTATTACAAATGTACTAGAACCATCTTATTTTAAATACATACTTTATTCATTTTCTAATGATCTATTTTGTTATCAAGCAATTTATTTTTTACCAACCTAATGGCTTCACTTTCAGTTCGTGAGGAATTATATTAAAAATCCTCGGAGCAGAAAAACATAGGGACCTTTGAGTAGCACTAAAGGGGGTAGATGGTACATACATATTGTTCAGGGTAATTAGTCTAGTATGAATAGAGTGATCAACTTTGTTTACCTTATGTTTGTTATTCAGTAAAATTCTTACCACCGATTTTATGTATAATTGTTTCAGCGAAAAAACCCTAGCTCCATCGTATAGTTGGTTTGTAGGAAATCTTCGCGGTTTAAACAGTATTATTTATAAAACCCTTTTCTGTGCTATTACTAAAGACGAAGATACCGAATCAAGCACGGACCCCCAAGCTACCAAGCCATAGCCTATCACTGACTCCACAAGTGCTTTATATACGTATAATAAATATTTCTTGGGTAACCAGTGCCTAATCTGATAAAACCTAAAATACATTTTTCGAATTTTACTTCTTATATAATCTATGTGAGAATCCCATCTTAAATGCGAATCTAGGTATACACCCAAATATTTAATGTTATCGGTGGAGCAGATCTTCAGATTGCAATCACAAGCAGCAAAGTTATTACAGCCAGGTTCATGAATTTTTATAAAATTCTTGTCGGGATAATTCCTTTTATTAAATATAAAGGCTATAAATTTTGATTTATCAATATTTAAGGTTAATAAGTTCAAATCCAACCATAACTTTACCTTACTCATAGCCAGTTCTGTCTTCTCAAAGACCCGGCCCCATATTTTATCCTGTAACATTATGACAGTATCGTCGGCATAACATTCCATAGATCCTTGAGATAAAATACGTAAAAGGGTATCTAGGTATATTGTAAATAACAATGGCCGAAGCACTGTACCCTGCGGCACACCGCACTCAATTGGAAGTGATGAGCTCATTGATTCTCCTATTTTTACTTGTTGCGTACGTCCGATCAGATATGATTTTATTAGATCATTCGGGATACCTCTAATTCCAATATGCTCAACTTTGTCCAATAATATGCAGTGAGACACAGTATCAAAAGCCTTTGTCAGGTCCAAGAATATTAAAAGTGATTTATTGCCATTGTCGAGGTTCTCAGAAATATGGTTTACTACCCTTATAAGAGCATCTTCAGTTCCCAACTTCTGTATAATACCATACTGCGCATCGGATATTAATTTATTTTTATTTAAATAATCGTCCAGGCGCAACTTGATACGTTTTTCAATAATTTTACTCAGGTTGCTGATAATTGCAATGGAACGATAATTTGTAATTTCGTTACGCGAACCACCCTTATGTAATGGCGTTATGGTACATTTCTTTAAACTGTCAGGAAATAATCCAGCTCGAAAAATTAAATTTACTATATGGGATATGGGTTCGAGAATAAATCTGTGGTATCGTTTAAGAAAATCCATTTTAAGGTTGTCGCCGCCAGCACTTGAAGCGTTTTTAAGTGAGTTTATAATTTAAATTATTTCAAAATCCATTATCGGGGCCAGAAAAAGTGATCCAGGTATTATAGGGACACTATCAGGAATGGCATCTGTATTAGGAACAGTTAAACTATTAATTAATTTCTTTCCTATCCCAGAAAAAAAATTATCAAAATCATCTACTCTGAGTTTTTCGTCTAGAATTTCAATTCCTTTATCGTTGGAAATTACTCCTATTTTCTGATTATTTTTTTGACTATGCTAGCCGATTTTATTAAATTCCAAGTTTTTTAGAGTCACCTAAGTTTAGCTGAAATAAATTAGTGTAATAATCAACTTTGGTTTTATTTATTAGCTTAGTCAACATCTTACGGTGATTTTTTATACATATTAAGTGCTATAAAATTCTCAGGGTCTCTAGAAGATATTCTTTTTAATTTGTCACGCTGACGTATAGAATTGAGCAATTCTTGAGTAATCCAAGGTTTAATTCGTCTCTTATTGCATACAATATATTTGCGAAGTGTGGATCTATCAATAATAGACTTTAGTTTATTTATAAAAATATCTGTACATTCATTTACATCCTCACAGTTCAAAACATCCTACCAATGTTCCCCTTCCAAAATTTGTTTTACTTTCGTAAAGTCTATTTTATTAGCCAACTTTCTAGACATTAAATTTTTATTTATCTTACATATATTCATATTTAAAAGAATAGGAAAATGATCAGTAAAGCCGTGGTTCAGAATCACCCCATGGACTGCACACCGCTGCCCGTGCCTTACAAAGAAATGATCTATACAAGTTGCACTGTTTCTATGTTTCCTGGTTGCTTGATTAGTTATACAATTAAAACCCTTTTCGTTAAAAGAATCTATGTAATTACCAACAATTAAACTATTTCTATCTAGAAGGTTTATATTTGTATCTCCGCAGAAAATTTCATTATCATAAAAATGTAAATTTTTGTCATTTAGGAAAATTTCCAGACAATTCAAAAATACATCAACTTGTACAGATGGAGGTCTATATATAGCAGTCAAACATAAAGTTACATTATTGTTACATACCGTTACCCTCAGAAAATTGCAGATGTCAATCGTAATAATTTTTTACAGTCAACAAGCAACGCACTTCTAATGTACACTATGCATCCATCACATTTGTTATTCTTACTTTCATTATAAACTATTTCGTATTTTTCAATATTGAAATCTCGAGGATTATCCACTGTATTGGTTTCGGAGCAGACTATAATATCAAAGTTTTTGTTTAGTGACTCAAGGTACAGTAGTAACTCATCATAATTTTTACGAATACTTCTAACATGAACGTGAATCTCATTTAAATCATTTGTTGGTTCGTCAAAAAACTCTACTTCTTCAATATTATCGCAAAAAAGAGTTTTATAGTTTAAGTCATCATCACACAGTGTATTGTAAGGCATTACAACAGTTCGAACAATTTATTGCGTATTGGACATGCAAGAGAAGTCGACATGTTAGATAAGGGAAGTCATCTGATCCGGCTGAATAATCCTGATGACTTCAGAGTCATCTGTTTTTCTAGCAAACACCTTGCCATACTTACGCCAGACATATTTATAACCTTTATGTTTCGAAGTTTTAGCTTATAGAAATAACTCCTTCAGTTCTTTACTCATACCCTCATTCAGATATATCACTTTCCTTAACCCAGAAAATCCACATGTAGTAGTGTCAAGGGAACGTATAATTTTCCTTCTTTCTAAAATTTTATCTCTTATTTTCATGCTCCTTAAGGTTACCAAAATGGGATTCTGAGCACCGGCAGTTGCAAAAGCTTTTGCCTCAAAATTTTCATGCTGAAAAGCTGGATCCAATCCATCTGAAACACCTTTGGAACGTCTTCGTGCACTTGATCTCCTTTGGCCAAGCCCATAATAATTATATTTCTGTTTCTTTCCTGGATTTCACCTCTTAAAACTTTGTTCTTTATCCTGGTCACATCCTACTCTATTTTGTCTACTTTGTTCTTCAACATATTGTTTTCCTTTCTTAACTGTTTGTTCTGTCCTTCATTATAAAATTTAATTCATCGATATGTTTCCATTTTTCGCTGAGCAAAGCTTCAAGCTTATTAATTTTCAAAAAAGCTTAAGACTTCCCGCATTGATGGGTCTTGTTTAGTTATAATATTTCCTGAGGAATCACCAATAGCTTTCATATTATCATTAGAGCTCTAATCATTCATCTCAACACATTTATTACAGATCCATTTTTGATCAGTTTGTTTGTTTTCATATGCATTAAACTCGTCGTTGGTTAGACCAGTACAATCTCTACGATAAAGAGCATTGCATTTTCCGTTACAAGTTATACTGTAATGAGTTTTTGCAACATTTTTTGTACATGCAGCACAATACCAAGCTAAGTTCTCAATTTCTCAAATTTAGTGGATGGTAATGCGAGAACTCCCCGGAGTCAACGTGAGAATACTATCACTTCGCAAAAAAAATTACGCACCAATACTTGTTTACAAATTTCTTTTACACAAAAAAAAGTCTCTCAGATATTTCGCACTGGTATCACCTATTGTCTGTTAGTATTAATTAGTTTTACGGCGTTAAAATTGAGATTAGGCAGAGATGACACCTCTCCTACACTAAGACTCCCAATCTTGCCAAAATTTGAATAAATTATTTTAGTTAAACCACTGTAAAGCACCACTTAACGCGGAGCAATAAAATATGCGTGTGTATACTATGCGAATTCAGGCAATATATATATATATATATATATATATATATATATATATATATATATATATATATATATATATATACGTATATATATATATATATATATATATATATATATATATATATATATATATATATATATATATATATATATATATATATATATATATATATATATATATATATATATATATATATATATATATATATATATATATATATATATATATATATATAGTTAGAAAGAATTGCTGTTGATTTTATACTCCTAAAACTACTCAAAAATTAATCAGTGTTAAATTTTACTTAAATTAACATAAAATGTACTTACTACTGCCATGAATTCTGTATAATGTATATTTTTTACCTTAAATTTTAGTAACCAATAAAAAATTCAAACTTCTCTATAACAAGTAAGAGAGATAAGAGTTACAATGTGTTGCAAAGCAAATTTAAGAAAATTGTATTTTCCACTATACTGGTTGCAAATTAGACGCAAAACAGGAAAGGAAAATTTATAAAGTAGAAAACATTAAAACATATATTTTATTAAAATTAGTATTTTGAACTAATTTACTTTATGTATATTAAAAATTATATAAACTTTTTGAGAAAAATCTTAAGTCGTCAAATATCAAATTTCAACGACCTCTGGTAAATACCTGTTTTTAGATTATTAAATATCTATATATAACAGAAAATTCTATCAAAGTTTAAATTAGAATTGTGCCATTTCATTTTCGCTTAACTTGTAGCTAGGTTTGAAGTGGCTCAAACAGTGTTTGGATGTATATATGGGACGACCACGGTCTGACAACACTATGGTTGCAAAGGAGAAAGTTTTACAAGCAGTACAAGAAAATCAGCCATTTTACAATGCAACATCAGACGTCTTAGAATGCAATTTGCTAGAACTTTAAACGTCATTATTTGGTGAACACTAAATAAAGACAGGTAGTATCCGTTTCTTGTTCAAGAAGTTCAAATATTACATCACGCCGAGAATATTGCTAGTGATTTAGCCCAAAATTCGAACAGAAATCTGACTGGATGCGCAGTATTATATTTACAGATAAAGCTGGTACCCTTAAAGGCGTATTCAACCAACTCGACATCCACATTTAGAATCATGAAAATCCACATATGATTCGTAAATCACAACACCAAAGACAATTTTCCTTAAATGTACAGCTCGAGTAACTGACCTCATATTATGCCTTTGAGAACAAATGCTCAAGCTTATTTGGCATTTTTACGTAATAACTTGTCAGATTTTCTAAATGAAGTCCCGTTATCATCCAATCTGGCAATCTAATGTGGTTTATTCATGCTGGTGCACCGTGCCATATTGCAGGAATAGTAAATGAATTTTTGGATCAAGAATTTCCCGCTAGATGGACTGTATGATATATACCTAGCTTGTAGCCGTCTTGATCTCCAGACCTTAATCCCTGTGATTTCTTCTTATTGGTACAATGAAGCAAATGGTGTATAGGGAGCAAATTGAAAATGTGGATCAGTTACGTAATCGAATAAAAATGGTTGCACAAGAAATCATAAATATGGAGAAATCTTTTCATGAAAATGGGATAATATGGCACGTAGAAGTATGTTCGGACATCTTCCATATTAAAATATAAAATAAACTATTTAATTCCATTAATTCAGTATTATTACTTACATTAGTTGAAATTATGATTAGGGTTACCCGATTTTTTCAATTTTTTTAAATAACTTTTGTCAAAATAAATAATGTTTAAGTACAGTAATAATCACTGGTTCCCTATTTTATGTTTTTACATATATAATTAAACAAGTATAAAAATAAGTCACTGTAACATAACCAATAAACTTTCAAATTTCACGACTAGACAGTAAAAAAGTTATTAAAGAAATGACACCTGCACATAATAAATTAAAATATTCACCTAAGGAATAGAATT
>JAHKBH010002832.1:17500-22867 GCA_019049505.1 Pachyrhynchus sulphureomaculatus
ATTATTATAGAACTGTGTGTTTGCAAGGGAAGTAATGGTTAAATCAATTTACCATTTTTTTAAGTATCAGCAAAACTAGAACGATTTTTTTACTGAAATAAAATATTTTTTTTTTTTGGAAGTTGAAGTTATCAAAAGCCAATATTAGTTCGCTAGCATATTTTTTTGAGTACGATGACATCTATATTTTTTTTTAGAATAAGTTGAAGTTATCAAAAGCCAATATTAGTTCGCTAGCATATTTTTTTAGTACGACGACATCTATTATATATGGGCAAGAAAATTTTTTGGGAATTAGTATACGTTTTATGGCAAGCTGTCTAGCAACTGTCCATAAAAACCTAATTCAGATTATTTTACATTATATAAATAGGCAACTCAGTTTGCAGGATTGGTTCCTTAGAAAAAGCAACAGATACATAATGTTGAAAAACTCAGTGTCGCAGAGGTGGGCGATAAGCATTTAAATTTAAATAAGCCTATTCTGAATTTAAAGCATTCCGTGTCCACATTTTTTTTGGTAAAAAAATACAAAAGCACTTATTTGGACAAGCTTAAGATTTTGGTGACGCATTATTACCAAGTAATAAATGATATCAAACTTAATAGTATTCTAATGTTTATGATTTAATATGCTAAAACTACAAATCGAAAAAAAAACTTGTCTATTGAATAAGTCTACTAACTATATCCCAAATAGTTTCAGGTGCCCTAAAGTTAGGAGATGATTTCAAAATGTCAGTAATAAGAGTAATTGGGAAATTATTGAGTATCTGTATCTGATAAAAATAAAACTATTAAACAATTCTTGCATGCAACATTAAATGTTGAAGTTTTCCACAAACTTTTGCGTAGTTAGTTAACCAATAGCTCCAGAAATTATTTAGAAATATTATAGAAATAATTAAATGTTACAGAAACATTTATTACGTGCTCCTCATAAATTTTTTTAACTGATAAATTAGGATCGTGCTTCGATATTATCAGACTTGGTATTATATAGTTTCTCTTTCTTCTTTAGTAACTATACATGTTAGAGAAAGCCCGTAAAAATAAGTATTTATTTTATTACTTTATCGTGATATTGTGCATGAAGACTTAAAGATTAAACAGTTTTCAATTTTAGGATTGCAGCCATTCTAGCACGCTCAATGAGGTACTTCGATCCAAAACAGTTTTAAAGTTTTTAGAATACTGTTCAAATCTTACCATAAAGTAGAGGAATTTGAGTGGTATTCATCCACTGTTAATGTACCTGAAACAAAGATTTTATTACCTTGCAACTAATTAGTTTCAATATAAAAAGTAACTTTAACATAACTTAAATTTAAACTAAAAGTAGTTAAGAACACGAACTTCTTATCACAATGTGCAACAGCCACCGACTCTCAACAAAGAACGATCCATAAAAATTGCTGCCAGAAAATACCCTAAATGCCACTTTACGTCTTGTCTTTATTCCTCTTATTTTTCGTTATTAAGGACAGAAATAAATAGATAAAATCGCACCACCGGTAAATATAAATGGCTTCTTCTTGACTACTTATTTTTAAAACAAAAAAAAACATTCTAAAATCAAACATTGTACCAATATTTTCAAGAGAAGTACACAATCAGGAATACTGATAGTGTATGAATATTTCTAATTGGAACCTGTCTAGCAAATTTAGGGTTGGATTAGATGACATTATAACTAAGGAAATGGCCATTGAATTTATTTAAATTTTATGGCATCCACGCAGTTTTTATGACAGTTTAGATTTGTTAAACTTTAGCATAATTGTATATCAATTAAATTGTAAATTGTAAGAATTCGTAAACTGATTTCGGACTTTAAAAAGTTTTGGAGATTTTTGAAGTGCTTATTGGTGAACAGTAGAAGTTGTAGAAAGCGGGATATATAACTGGTGGATCCGGAGATAATCTTCTCTTGGAGTTTTAACGAGTGACTTCTGGAATAAAATTTGAAATTATACGGATGTTTCAAGTTGAAATTATTCATTTTTCTAGGGAAGTGATGAGTTCATTTGATTACATTTGATTCTGGAATAATTTATGTCATTGCGAAATTCATGTTGCAGTAGAATTTACTTAATGTTTCTTGTTTTGTCAATGCCGCAAGAATTTATTATATTCTGCGTGCTAGTATGCAGTGATATGGAATATTTTATTTAAAGACTTCAGACGCTAGGCAAAACAAATTTTTAATGCTTACGTTAGTATTTTTGGGAAGTTTGTTTGATTAAGGGAGTGCTTATTTGGCAATTCCTTAATAGTCAAAAGTTAAATTGGTTCTCGTCATGGTGTTAAGAGGATGCTGTTATTTGTTTAAAGTTTTTGTTTATTTCCATGTTTTTATTTTATACCAAGGGAGTAAGCTCTTATTAATTTCAGTATTTTATTGCCACAATAGCAAACTCTATTGCCAGCGTAAATAGTATTAAGTTGAAAAGTCCGGAGTCATTTTAATTATTAAAGCTACATCTCCCCGGTTTAGAGCCATACAATTTAGTTGGGGCTGCTATCAAATGAAGCCTACATACTGACTAAACAATTGTAAAAAGTACATCAGCTAATCGCTTTATTTATGTAAATTTTATTGCTGTATGACCGTTTTTGACTTCCACGAAACAACCTTTAGGTAACTAGAATAACCCACAGAATTTATTTCTTTTATTGTTGATTATTTCTGATATTAGAGTAAATGTTAGTGGCTGTTATTTTTTATACAACTTATACTTAGTTAGCGAACTAATTAAATATGCTGGAGAAAGCTACATATCGGAAATGACAACATTCTTTAATAAGATATTACAGGAAGTAGAAATACCGAAGGAATGGACAAAAAGCATCACGATACCGATATTTAAAAAAGGCAGCAAAAAAGACCCGAGCAACTATTATGAAAGTGTTCACAAGTATTCTGAAAAGTGAAATAGAAAACAATATATACATAAGCGACGAGCACAGACAGCCAAACAGCCAAAACAGATCAACCACAGACGCTATCTTTGCAATATAGGCTAGAAAATAAGAGAAAAAACTATAGAATACTAGAGATCAGCATTTTTTTGTTTCATCGACTTAAGGAAAGCATTAAAAACAGAGCCAGGTTGAAATATATATTAGAATTAATAAAAGACGTTAATTCCGTAACCCTATACCACAAATAATCCAAAAACTTAATTAACGGTAACACAACAAGAATAAAAAGTAATAACGAATTAATAAAAGGAAATAAATGTATAAATAGGAATAAGACAGGGAATAGCTTAAGCCCGTTACTATTAATAAATCGAATAAATGAATAAATAAGAGGTTAAACGAATAAATATTGAATAAAAATAAATCGAATAAATCGAATAAATCGAATAAATCGAATAAATCGAATAAATCGAATAAATCGAATAAATCGAATAAATCGAATAAATCGAATAAATCGAATAAAATCGAATAAATCGAATAAATCGAATAAATCGAATAAATCGAATAAATCGAATAAAATCGAATAAATCGAATAAATCGAATAAAATAAATCGAATAAATCGAATAAATCGAATAAATCGAATAAATCGAATAAATCGAATAAATAAATCGAATAAATCGAATAAATCGAATAAATCGAATAAATCGAATAAATCGAATAAATCGAATAAATCGAATAAATCGAATAAATCGAATAAATCGAATAAATCGAATAAATCGAAAATCGAATAAATCGAATAAATCGAATAAATCGAATAAAAATAAATCGAATCGAAAAAATAAATCGAATAAATCGAATAAATCGAATAAATCGAATAAATCGAATAAATCGAATAAATCGAATAAATAAATCGAATAAATCGAATAAATCGAATAAATCGAATAAATCGAATCGAATAAATCGAAAATCGAATAAATAAATCGAATAAATCGAAATCGAATAAATCGAAAATCGAATATCGAATAAATCGAATAAAATCGAAATCGAATAAATCGAATAAATAAATCGAATAAATCGAATAAATAAATCGAATAAATCGAATAAATCGAATAAATCGAATAAATCGAATAAATCGAATAAATCGAATAAATCGAATAAATCGAATAAATCGAATAAATCGAATAAATCGAATAAATCGAAAATCGATAAATCGAATAAAATCGAATAAAATCGAATAAATAAAAATTAAAGATAAATTAATAAATCGAATAAATCGAATAAATGAACGAATTGAAATAAATGAATAAAAAACGAATTGAATTCGAATTGAACGAATTGAACGAATTGAACGAATTGAACGAATTGAACGAATTGAACGAATTGAACGAATTGAACGAATTGAACGAATTGAACGAATTGAACGAATTGAACGAATTGAACGAATTGAACGAATTGAACGAATTGAACGAATTGAACGAATTGAACGAACGAATTGAACGAATTGAACGAAACGAATTGAACGAATTGAACGAATTGAACGAATTGAACGAATTGAACGAATTGAAACGAATTGAACGAATTGAACGAATTGAACGAATTGAACGAATTGAACGAATTGAACGAATTGAACGAACGAATTGAACGAAATTGAAACGAATTGAACGAATTGAACGAATTGAACGAATTGAACGAATTGAACGAATTGAACGAATTGAACGAATTGAACGAATTGAACGAATGAACGAATTGAACGAATTGAACGAATTGAACGAATTGAACGAATTTGAACGAATTGAACGAATTGAACGAATTGAACGAATTGAACGAATTGAACGAATTGAACGAATTGAAACGAATTGAACGAATTGAACGAATTGAACGAATTGAACGAATTGAACGAATTGAACGAATTGAACGAATTGAACGAATTGAACGAATTGAACGAATTGAACGAATTGAACGAATTGAACGAATTGAACGAATTGAACGAATTGAACGAATTGAACGAATTGAACGAATTGAACGAATTGAACGAATTGAACGAATTGAACGAATTAAACGAATTGAACGATTGATTAAAACGAATTGAACGAATTGAACGAATTGAACGAATTGAACGAATTGAACGAATTGAACGAATTGAACGAATTGAACGAATTGAACGAATTGAACGAATTGAACGAATTGAACGAATTGAACGAATTGAACGAATTGAACGAATTGAACGAATTGAACGAATTGAACGAATTGAACGAATTGAACGAATTGAACGAATTGAACGAATTGAACGAATTGAACGAATTGAACGAATTGAACGAATTGAACGAATTGAACGAATTGAACGAATTGAAATTGAACGAATTGAACGAATTGAACGAATTAAACGAATTAAACGAATTGAACGAATTAAAACGAATTAAACGAATTAAACGAATTAAACG
>JAHKBH010002835.1:0-26016 GCA_019049505.1 Pachyrhynchus sulphureomaculatus
CTATTTGTTCCCCAATTTGAAGAAATGGCTGGCGGGACAAAGATTTTATTCAAACGAGGAGGTGATTGCAGACACTAATGGATATTTTGCAGACTTGGACAAATCCTATTATTCGGAAGGGATCAACAAACTAGAACATCGTTGGACGAAGTGTTTAAGCCTAAAAGGAGACTATGTCGAAAAATAAAAAAGGTTTACCCCAAACACATAAGTAGTTTTTATTTTTGCACGGACTTTTCAAGCCAGCCTCGCATATGAAAGGTAAAAAAAAAATTTGGAAGATCACTAAAATGGGTGCTCTTGAAGGAAACTATATTGAAGAATAAAATCGATTTTTGACAAAAGCATTGCTTTCCTGCAAAAATCTCGGGACTTTATACCCCATGTGCTTTTCGGTGATCTAGTAACTCCGTAAAACATAAAGAAATGCAAAAACGTTGGATGGTGATTTTCCACAATTAAAATGCTGACCGAAGCGAAGGCAGTCAAAATTATGGCTGCTTCAACAATGTTGTAAAGTGCGACGACAAAAAAAATCAGAAGCGTCAGAATGTAAAAACTCCAGCCAAATTTATATTTTAAATCACCTTGGGGTCCTGGTTTGTTTAATTAATATAAACTCGACATCGTCGGTTGTGGTTTAGAATTTTTAAATGTTTTTACCTTTCTTTTTTTTCATGCACGCCAGGGACGAATTTTGAACATTGTTATTTTAATTATTTATAAGTATACCAAATAATATGTTAGTTTAATGGTTAAGGTATTTCTTACAAGTAACGTAAATCGGCATTATTGTGATGGTATGAAAGAAAATCGTACACAGACTACAAGGAATGGGGAGTAGAGGTGAGCCTTGAAAAGACGGAGTATATGGTTGTGAACTCGGAAATAGAATTTGATGTCTTAGTTAACAACGATATACATGTCAAATAAGTCAAGGAATTTAAATATCTAGGAGTACTGATTGACAGTAAAAATGGTATAGGTAAAAAGGAAATACAGAATAAAATACAAAAAGCCAGGAGGTCATAGGAACTCTTACCTTAATATGGTGGGATTAAAACATAACTACACAAAACAAAAAAGAGAATTGGAAGAACAATGGTAGAATCGGTTTTAAGTTATGGTAGTGAACTGTGGGTAATGAAAGAAGAGGATAAAAGAAAAATAACCACGATAGAGATGGATTACCTGAGAAGAAGCGCCGGAGTGTCCAAATTCCAACACATAAACCAAGAAATACGCAACAGAACAGCAGCAACAGAAACAATTATACAAAGAATAGAAAATAGAGGATTAAAATGGTTTGGACACCTACTCAGAATGAACGATATAAGATGGCTCAAAAGGCTCTTGACATGGAAACCACCGGGAAGAAATAAAAAAGGACGACTACGTAGATCCTGGAATGAAGATATGAGACAAGTCATGAGGTCACGAGGAACGGACGAAGAGATGGCGGACGATAGAGAGGTTTGGAGAAGGCGAATGGGAACACAACACTTAGTTGTATAATTGTTATATAATACTTGTGTATATATACAATTAAACCCAAATATATATATTATATAAATCGATTTTTGACAAAAGCATTACTTTCCTTCAAAAATCTCGGGAATTTTCACCCCATGGGTTTTTCGGTGATCTAGTAACTACGTAAAACATAAAGAAATGCAAACTGGATGGTGATTTTCCACAATTAAAATGCTGACCGAGGTGAAAGCAGTCAAAATTATGGCTGCTTCAACAATGTTGTAAAGTGCGACGACAAAAAAATCAGAAGCGTCAGAATGTAAAAACTCCAGTCAAATTTATATTTTAAATCACCTTGGGGTCCTGGTTTGCTTAATTAATATAAACTCGACATCGTCGGTTGTGGTTTAGAATTTTTAAAATATTTTTACCTTTCTTTTTTTTTTCATGCATGCCAGGGACGAATTTTGAACATTGTTATTTTAATTATTTATAAGTATATCAAATAATATGTTAGTTTAATGGTTAGGGTATTTCTTACGAGTAACGTAAATAAATCAGCATTAATAGTGATGGTATCAGAAAAAAAATCAGTCACCTGTCACTAATAAAAAACTCTCTCTAAGGAATTTCGAGAACCATAGGCAAAACTTTTGAAATATATCACAAAAGTGTAACTTAGCCAACAATTCGTCATTTCAAACACGGTCGAATGCCTTCGATATATCAAGTATAATCGTTCAACATTCTCCAGAATGTTCTGTTGCCTTGTTCCAAACATGTGTTACATAAGTTGGAGAATCACTTGTTAATTTTTACGTCCGAAAGCCATATTAATCGTCGCTAATGATATTAATTCCTTTTAGATATTTAAGAAGATTTTGATTGATAGCCTTTTCCATAATTTTCGATATTATTAAAAACAGTGCGACTGGTCGGTATTCATTTGGCAAGACTTTCTTGTCTTCCTTGGCTATGGGCCAACATGTAGCATATTTCCAGCAGGAAGGAAACATTCCTTTTCTATCAAATAGGTTGAAAAGTTTACAGAAAACTGGTGTTAGTTCTCTCGTGCATTTTTTCAATACGATGGCAGGTATTTTATCAGCTCCAGCAGCTTTTCTGGTATCTAGCTTCATTAAAGTACATTTTATGATATGCTGTCTAAGTTGGGAATGTGGAATCTTTGGCACAATGATACTACTCAGTATATATCACCACTACACCAAACACTTTATTTTTGCCCTCGACGCGCGTTTCGCTAACCATATTAGCTTCATCAGGAGCGATGATTGACTTGATATGCTGTCTGAAGACACTATCGGGCATCCTTGACTAAACTGTGGGAATAGTTAGTGGTCAGTAGAATGTGAAGCAAAGAGTTCAATTAACAAGTCGGCTTTCTCAACTGGTGTTGTTGCCATAATATTATCTGGCTGTGTGAGTGGTGGTATAGTGTATAGTGGAAAGATTAAAAGGACCTGGAATTGTTGGAGCAGATAAGGAGTTTATTTTTAATTCTTTGATTGTGTGTCTCCTTGGTTTAGTCAAAAATTTCTTTGCATCTATACAAGATACGAACCAAGATGTTACGATTTATGTCGTTATGATTTTCACGCCATTAGTTTTTTACATTTTCGGCCGAACTAAGCCTTGCCGTTAAAAAGACATTTCTCCCAAGAAGGGATGTAAGCTTCTATACCAGCCAAAATGACATCGGAAACCTCGATAGCGGACAGATGGGTCGTCGGATCTAAAACAGTCGTCTAACCAAGGGAAAGTTTGAACATATTCAATAAGTTCTTTCTATTTAGCAGATTTCTAGTGCCAAATCTTGTGCAATTTAGGTGCCTCTCTGTCACCACAACTGACTGAGAATGATTCAGCTTCACGACCTTGTTCTTCGGTCGTATTTGAATACTTGATGTTGTGGGCATTAAAGTCGCAATGGCAATTTTGGGACTTGGACAGTTAATCTTTAAATGATTTATGAAGTCTGCAATCTAATGAAAAAAGATCTTTATTTTACTAAAACATTGAGTATATGTAGCTGATGCGATTGAGACGCGTGCCAAATTGGTTCATTGTTAGTGAGCGCGTCTAGAAGAGATCCATATATCTTAACGCTCTTGTATCTATAATATATATAAAATGCAACGTCTTTCTGTTTGTCTGTCCATTAATGCGCTTATCACTGGAGAACCACTTATCTGATTTACGAGCTTTTTTTTAAACATAATATGTTCTCTGGCCAGGTTATTGGTTATATTTTATTACGTTATGTAACATAAGGAATAAGCAGTGACGATAATAGTGAATCAAATCGGAAAAAGGTTGCCGCTAGCGCGTTCTCTTGCAATCCACTGCCTAAACCATTAAATATGGAACAGTATCATGTAGCAAAGAATATACTATATATAAAATGCAACGTCTCTCTGTCTGCCTGTCTGTCTGTTCGTTAGTGCGCTTATCACTCGAAAACCACTTATCTGATTTACATGTTTTTTTTTTAATTCATACATTTGTTTTCTGGCGAGGTTATCTCATCTTCTTCAATAATATATATAAAATGCAACGTATCTCTGTCTATCTGTTTGTCCGTTAGTGCGCTTATCACTCGAGAACCACTTATTCGATTTACGTGTTTTTTTTTTTTAAATTTATATATTTGTTCTCTGGCCAGGTTATTTATAATCTCTAATTGGATTATAAGAGACGTTTATTACTTGAGATGAACCACATTAAAAAAGATACCTATAAGACATATACTAATAGATTAAGTAACTCACATTGTAACATTCTGAATCCTAGTAGCCATTTTTTATAAGACAAAAAAAAACGCAGTTTTACCACACTGTAGTAAAGATATATCAACAAGTGTATTGATGTTTTAGTAGGGAATTTATTATCTTTTAAAATGTTGTGCAGGTTGGATCGTTGTGTGCCTTCATGTGTAATTTATGTTTTGTTGTAATGTTGAAATTATAGCTCTAGTTGGTAAGTCATGTTATTTGTATTGACAAATATTTTTATAATCATAATGTGTTTGTTTTTATTGTAGTTACTCTTCGAAAGCCGAAAAATTCCGCGAAATATCGAGGTTATAATAGCAATTCGGCGATTTATAATATATTGACAACAGGCCGCATTCGCGATATACTTTTTCACAATTTAACTGCCACGATCGACAAATAAACTATATATATATATATATATATATATATATATATATATATATATAATATATATATATATATATATATATATATATATATTTATATACATATATATATATATATATATATATATATATATATATATATATATATATATATATATATATATATATATTTATATACATATATATATATATATATATATATATATATATATATATATATATATATACCTATGTATAAAATTCAACGTCGCTCTGTCTGTCTGTCTATACGTTAGTACGCTAATCACTCGAGAACCACTTATCCGATTTACGTGCTTTTTTTTAAAACATACATATATTCCCTAGCCAGGTTATGGGATAAATTTTATTACGTGAGGTAACATAATAGGCAGTGACGATAATAGTGAATTAAGTCGGAAAAAGGTTTGCCGCTGGCGCGTTCTCTTGCAATATACAGTCCCTGGCCAAATTATTAGACGCACTGCAAGATTTCATGTAAAATATTAATTACCGAGTGATATTGTACCGTTTTATTATTTTAAATTGATTTGTTTTTTATTTTTATATTATCCAACCTATTTATTTGACATAAATAAAACAGCATTAATTTAGAAAAGCATAAGTTTATTAAGTTTTAAAGAAAAGTGAAATTAATGTTAGTAAAAGTCAATATTTAGTTGAGCCACCTTTAGCCGCTATCAAAGCTTTAATTCTGCGCGGCATGCTATCAATGCAAGATTGTACTGTCTCCTGCATTTGAGGATGATGATTCCACACATGAATAATATTTTCTAGGAGCTGGGTTTTGTTGGTAATCACATCTTTAGCCACTTCTCTTTTCATCAGCTCCCACGGGGTTCATATCAGGGCTATTACCCGGCCAATCCAACAGAGGGATATTTTTTTCTGCCAAAAAAGCTTTAACAGACCAAGCAGTGTGGCAGGGAGCTCCATCTTGCATGAAAGTGAATGGTTCCCCATTTGGAAACCATTCTCTGAGCTGCGGAATCAACCGATTTTGTAATACTTCTTTGTACTGATCTTGCCTCTTTATTCCTTTGACGACGTACAGACGTCCAGTGCCCTTGCCGCTGATGACTGACCAAATCATCACTTTTGTGGGATGTTTAACCGTCGGGACGACACAATCAGGATGAAACTTTTCTCCATGACGACGACGCACATACTGAGCTTTATTCTGCAAAATTTCGAATGTGCTTTCGTCACTGAAGCAGACCTGTCAAAAATAGGAAAAATATATAAACTTCCATGTTTATTTGCTTTATTTAACTGAAAATGATAATAATGTATCAATTATTGATTAAATTGCTGTATCTTACCGATCTCCAGAAGTCCACATCTTTGTCTTGCCATTGTTTGGCCCCACTTCAGGCGCTTTGCTTTCATTGCAGCTGTTAACTTGGGCTTCCTGGCGGGGCGACAGGCCTTAAAATCTAATTCTTTCAATTTTCTTCGAACAGTGCGCTCAGAAGCATTTACGCTAGCATCCTGGAGTTGTGATTTTATTACCTTTGTGGTAGCAAATCTGTTTTCTACACAAATTTTCTTCAAACATCTCTCTGACCGTGGAGTGAAAATTGGTTTTCTACCGCATCTTTTCTTTCTTTTCGGGCTTAATTCCTTCCTTGACTCAATTTTCTTTTTTATGCGTCGTACACTAGCTTCAGAAACCTCCAATCTTCGTGATATTTCTCGGTTTGTAAATGTTTTCGCAATCACAAGGGCCTTCACTTCAGCTTTTTTACGTGGTGAAAGATCGCCTTTTCTACCCATAATGAAAATAGTCCAATTACTTTTTTAAAACACTGCATACAAAATAAACTAATAACTGAGTAGTATAAAACTGTTAAACAAACAATCACAGTCCATAAAGCCACAGAAACACGTCTATACCTGACTCAATTCCGACCGCGACTGATACAGGTTTGTACTTATTTACGTTCATGTATCACTTTGTCAACACAGTGTTGCCATATGTTAAAAATAAATACAAATATGTAGTCTACAACAATTCTTTTAAATAAAAATCAATAATATTTTAGTTTAAATATACCATTATTGCATAAAAATTCTTAAGAAACATAAAATTACTAAAAAAAAATACAGTGCGTCTAATAATTTGGCCAGGGACTGTACTGGCTACACCATTAAATATGAAACAATATCATGCAGCAAAGAATATATATATATATAAAATGCAATATCTCTCGGTTTGTCTGTCTGTTCGTTAGTGCGCTTAGCACTCAAGAACCACTTATCCGATTTACATGTTTTTTTATAAACTACATATGTTCTGTGTTACGCTAGGTAACATAATAAATAAGCAGGGATGATAATAGTGAATCAAGTACACGCGAGCGGAGCCGCGGGCACGACTAGTTTTTAATATAATAGAATGGAGGCCTAGAGAACATAAAAGGTGCATAGGTAGACCGCAGACAAGATGGACGGACAACATAAAAAGATTAGCGGGACCCGACTGGAAGCAAAAAGCAAATAACAGAGCTTATTAGAGACACCTTGGTGGGTTACATCCGACTATGGATGGAATAAGCTAATGATGATGATGATGTGGTAAAATGTTTTGGTGCCTTTACCAAGAAAATGTCACAAATTAAATAATATATAAGAAGTATTTATGTGCATTAAAGAGCAGCCAATCAGTGGTCACTGTCAGGGATTAAAACAATAGATGGATACCGATTAATATAAAGGAGATCTTGAAACCGAGAGACTTAAGCTATGCTTTCAGGCTAGATGGACAGATGGCCACGAATAAATGCAAATCGAAAGGGAGAGGTGAAAAAATTGTCAGTCTCATTTGAAAAATGTCATCGTGATTTAAACCCAGTCCTGTCTCCTTCTTTAAAAATAAAACCTTCCGAAACAAATGTGAAACAATTACGCGCCAAGCCGACAAATTATCCTAAAACAGAAAAATTAGGGTTTCCGTTTGAAAAAAAGTTATTTTTAAATTTAGCGTGCGAAAACCTTATTTAGAGGAACAATTTGCATTAATTTTGTGTACAGATTGTGTGTTTGTGTGTGTGTTTGTGTCTACTATAACGCTGGCTTTTCAGGCATATTTTTTCTTTCAACAATTTTAATTTTTGACGGCGTTTTTATAAACGAGTCAATTGGTTTAAAGCTAAAAAGTTCGTAAAAAGTTTTTGTGATGTTTTTGAAAACGGAATAAAATCACAAATAACAAAATGTAAGTATCCAGGTCAAGACAATTTTTTTTTTGTTAATATAAAATTAAAAGACATGTGACTAGAAATTTTTCTTTCTTGACAATATCATATTTTAAGGCTTTTCAAAAATTCTCCCTCTTATATACCAGGTGTACAAGTATAAAATACGGATTTTTTTTTCTAAAAAAACATGTTAAATTATGCTCCATCGCTTGTTATACATTTTTCCCATCTTTCGGGCAATTTCTGAATACCACGCCACGCCCTTTGCTGCGAACCATTCATCGAGCCATTTTTTCACATCTTCGTACGAACCGAAGCGCTGCTCAGCAAGTGCGTGACCCATCGATGCAAACAAGTGGTAATCGGAAGGAGCCAAGTCTGGTGAGTAAGCCGCATGGGGTAGAACTTCCCAGCTGAGTGCTTCCAACGAGTTTTGCCGTATGTAATGGAGCATTGCCATGAAGAGAAAATGACTTTGTGTTACCTCTTTCGGCATTCTGGCCTTTTTCCAAGCAGCGGACAGTTCAAATCGGTCAATTGTTGTTGGTAACGTTTAGTATTAATAATTATTCCTCAGGTTTTAACAGCTCATAATAACACATGGGCTGAAAAGTCCCGGGCCTAACAAAGGAAACACGGTTTTTTTGGTTCAAAATTAGCTTTATTCATCAACGTAATCTCCATCAAGAGCAACGCAATCATTCCAGCGCCGCTCTAACATTTCAATACCACTTTTGTAGAACGATTTATCTTTTGCATCAAAATAGGCCTCGGTTTCAGCGATAACCTCTTCATTCGTGCGAAATTTCTTACCGGCGAGCATTTTTTTCAGGTCTGCGAACAGCCAGTAGTCGCTGGGAGCCAAATCTGGCGAATACGGTGGATGTGGGAGCAATTCGAAGTTCAATTCATGTAGTTTTGCCATTGTTTTGATTGACTTGTGACACGGTGCGTTGTCTTGATGAAACAAAATTTTTTTCTTTGCCATATGCGGTCGTTTCTTTGCAATTTCGGCCTTCAAACGCTCCAATAACGCTATATAATATTCAGTGTTGATGGTATTTCCTTTCTCAAGATAGTCGATGAATGTTACACCACGCACATCCCAAAATACCGAGGCCATAACCTTTCCAGCCGATTGTTGTGCTTTCGGGCGCTTTGAACGAGGTTCACCAGTTGCTGTCCACTCAGATGACGATCGTTTTGATTCCGGAGTGAAGTGATGGATCCATGTTTCATCCATTGTCACATATCGACGCAAAAATTCCGGTTTGTTACGTTTAAACATGGCCAAACACTGCTCAGAATCATCAACACGTTCTTGTTTTTGATCAACAGTGAGCAAACGCGGCACCCACTTTGAACAGAGCTTTCTCATAGTCAAATGCTCATGCAATATAAAGCCAACACGTTCTTTTGATATCTTTACGATGTCAGCTAACTCACGCAACTTCACTTTTCGATCATTCAAAACGATTTTATGGATTTTTTTGATGTTTTCTGGTGTTACCGCCTCATTTGGACGTCCACTGCGTTCTGCATCATCGGTGTCTCTACGACCACGTTTGAAGTCAGCAAACCAACGTTTTATTGTTGTTTCTGATGGAGCGGAGTCCCCATAACACTTTTCAAGCCATTGCTTCGCTTGAACGGTATTTTTTCCCATCAAGAAGCAGTGTAAAATTAAAACACGAAATTGTTTTTGATCCATTGTTTTGAAAATAACAAAAGTAGCGTCACTCTTAGCACAATAACTCACAAACTAATGAATAGAATATCATGAAATTTTAACAGCTGTCTTTTGAAGGTTAGTATTAACTGAAAAAAAGGTGACTGCAATAAAACTAGCGCCATCTATGTGTTAGGCCCGGGACTTTTCAGCCCATGTGTTAGACCACGCTCCTCTGCGTGGTCTTGCGGTCGATGTGGATGATGCGCCTGGGTCTACCCATGATTTTTTTGCACTTGGGATTCTCAAAATGAATCCACTTTTCATCTCCTGTAACTATACGTTGCAAAAACGACTTCCTTTTATACCGAGCGAGCAAAATGTCACGCGTGTTTTTGCGCTTTTCCATTTGCCTGTCGTTCAACTCATGTGGTCCCCATCTCCGGGTCTTCTGAATCTTTTCCATCTCTCGTAGCCGATTGAAAACAGCTTGTTGACTAACGCCCAATTACTCGGCGAGTTGTTTTTGTGTTTGCGAATCATCTTCGTCTAACAATGCTTGCAATTCCATATATAGTAGGTACTCTTTAATTATTGTATTTTTACATAATTCAAACAATTTTTAAGTTTTATATAATTTTTTTTTAGATTATATCTTGCACATACAGGTCTTCACTCACCTAAGTGGAGTACAAAATTCTGACATTCAATTACTCTAGTATGTTGTAAATTAATTTTGTAAACAATTATGATATGTGTATGAGCTTCTGGTAGCTGAAATAATGCTAGTTTTGGGTACGAAGGATGTCTCAAAAAAATGCAGAGAGCTAAACAAATTGCAAATTCTGCTGCTACATTTCTACCATATTCCCAAAACTCGTCAAAAAATGTGAAAATTAGATCTAACGATGGAAATTTGCGTCGTGGCTGAGTTCCAACCCTAAATTCGGAGTGGTAAAAATAAAAAGAAAAATAATATATTTTCTTGTGTTCTATTTATTAAAATAATATGATTACAGACTTAATAGAATTAAAATTAAACATTAATAACGTACCGTAACTTCAACAATTAAAAAAAAAATAGTCATAATTTTAATGGGAGGGATGTACTTGATGGATTGACAGCAAATTATCAATATTTGGCTTGAGTTTTGAGGGGAATAACCGCAAATCTCCCGTTCTGTGATGTTCAATCTGCTCCTTTTTTTTATTAATAGGTTTATAACGATACTAAAACTATTTTGGACAAGGTATGAGGAGGGAAACGCTATCAAAAGTTTTCTTGCAATTTCCCACAGCCCAGGATATTTTTCGGGTATTTCTACTTGCAGCCAAAATGTTTGATAGCCTTTTTTAAATTTCGCCTTCAGCTCCTCATTGGTGTTAAGCTCGAGTAGCTCCTCTTGTAATACCACATTCGCCACTTCCGTTTCATCAAATGGATTTATGATCCATGGTGGTATTTCCATCGTAAGAATATCTTCAAATCTATTTTTGAAGTCATCATGCAGGGCATTTAAATGTTGAACGTATGTCTGAATATACTTATCAAGACATTCTGCCTGTGACAAGTTTGGAAACTGGGAGAATTCGCGCCGACTAATATTTTGCTTCATAAATTTCAATTTTCCAAGAAAAGCCGAAATTACATCCTTTATTTTTATTAAATTTAGGCTGTCCCCTTGTAACTGCAAGTTAATGTCATTAAATTTTTTGAACAAATCTGTCAAATACGCGATGTCTGCTTTCAATTTAATCAGGTTTTCTTTTAAATCTGGATCTTTACTTTCCAGAAACTCTAAAACTGATTCAAAAAGTGAATAAAATCTTGTTAAATATGCACCTTTCGACAACCAGCGTACTTCAGTATGTAAGAGCAATCGTTGGAAGTCTTCATCATTTTCGTCGCACAATTGTGCAAATAAACGGGTATTCAACGCATTATTTATTATTTTGTTAACGACTTTAATCACAAATTAAAGCGATTGGTGCAATCTATCACTCAAATTTTTCGCTACCAGGAGTTGTTGATGGATGACACAGTGAATTGTAGTTACTCTTGGTATAATTCTTTTAAGATGGCTTATAAACCCACGATATCGCCCGAAGATGGCAGGAGCGCCATCCGCTGCCACCGAGATAATGTTTAAAAATGGAATCGATTTTTCCTTAAAAATTACTCAGGACATTAAATATTAATTCGCCTTTAGTGTCCGCCTCCAAAGTTTGCGCGAATAGTAGCTCTTCATGGATTTCTTCGTCCATAACAAATGGAACATATGCCAATAATAATGCTTCATTACCAGGTAAAGTTGACTCGTCCAGTTGAACAGAAAAATGGATTGTTTGCAGATAATTACACAAGAAGCTTTCAATATCAGAGCTCATTTCATCAATACGTCTTTGTACAGTGTTGTTACTCAAAGGAATTCTTTTGAGTACGTCAAATGGAGGTTTGTGCATCACAGTTTTTAAAACCTCTTCAACAGCGGGTAAAATTAACTGTTCTCCGATGGTGTGCGGTTTTCCAGATTTCGCTATAATCAATGAGATATTGTAAGATGTCCGCAAGCCATCATCGTTACTTTGAGACGTTGAAGCGAACATACTGTGCAGGGTGGGTCTCTTTTCATATTTTTCCTTCAATGTTTGAAAATATTTTAAATCTTTACCTATTTTATCAGGATGACACCTTCTTAGATGATCTTCGAGCTTCGATGGTTTCATAGAGTCATTGCTCAAAACTTTGTTGCATAAAAGGCATATGGGCAATCGTTTGTCTGCCTTTGATGGAAGAAAACCAAATTTCAAAATAATCAACACTGTACTGTCGACATTTCTTCTTAGATTCAGCCATGTTAGGATTGCATGAGAACCGTAGCTCCTAAAAATTTTAGCTAAAAAATCTAAAAATTAGAATCTTAAAGCTTCAAAATGCTTTTTTTTAAAGTCTCAATACGACCATTTTTCACCGAAATACAGCCTGTCAAAAATCACCGAAAAACTTGGAATTTTTTTTTTCTCCCTTAATTTTTTTGAGTAGTGTATTATCTGCCTACATTGATAGATAAAGCCAAGCCAATATTTTTGTTGTTTACTATCGAAACCAGATAAATTTTCGTGGACCCCCACTTACAACTTGTGAACCCCCATTTTTTTTTCACGCCAACGTAGACCCCCGTCGAGTCTCCCGTGGACCCCTGGGGGACCACCTGAACCACTTTGGGAATCACTGTTCTAGATTATGACAACATACCCATCTTAAAATAAATAACGCAACGTAAACTAATTTATCATCAATCATTATCAACTTGATTATTTTGAAAGTACCACATTTTTTAAGTAATTTGCCAATTTTACATTATTTTAGAAGTATTTATTTTTATAATATGGGCATTAGTAATGATGGGAGGCTACAATTTTACAACTTTGTAAACAAAAGAGAGCAAGGAAGATGTTTACAGCAACCATAATTTGGTATGATCGATTATCTGTCAACCCTGCCAAAATCTAGTTGCCATAAACATCTTCCCTGCGCTCTTTTGTTTACAATGTTGTAAAAATGTGTTTTTCTTAATAACAGACCCCCATAGCTCTCAAAAATAATTTCCTCAATCTAGTCATCATGATATTGCTGATTGCACCGAATTTGTATTGATAGTTCGTAGCTCTTAGTCCCGGTTGAATTCTCATTTTTTCCAAACTTTCACCATTCTGTCGTGTCACATATTTTTTTTATGCCAGAAAAATTATCAGACATAATGCACTCGTGATAATTTTCGCTCAATCTACATTCGTATTTTTTTGGCGGTTTTCCACGTTCCTTGTCTGCAACTTCGAAGTCACCACTTTTGAAATGCCGCAACCATTGTTCACACGTATCTTGCGATGGAGCATTTTCACCATAAACTTCTCGAAGTAATCGATATGATTCAACAGCAGTTTTCTTCAAATGAAAACAAAAAATTAATGCTGTCCGCGTATGCTCTTTGACATATTGAACACAACAACATAGCACTATGCACACACTTTTCCAATTTATCACTCGTGCGCGTCTGACACTTGTTGATGACACAAGAAAATGGGTGCAGTGTCAAATCTTTATAGCACAAACTGCATTGGTGCACCATCTGTTGTCTGAAATCCGCATTTCATACTTGTACACCTGGTATGTACTAGCTAGTTATGAAGGTAAACTCTCAGAACTTAAAAAAATATTTTTCTACATAATCACCGTCTACAGTAAGACCCTTGGTTTAGCATTTCTCGAATTGATTCATTGTGTCCCAAAAAGAATCTTTTGTAGGCGCCTCAAGAAACGACGCTAGAGTTGCCAAAACATTCGACTGTCGAGGGCTTTCTTTAGTTGTGTTGACAAAAAGAAGTCACGGGATACTAAATCTGTGGAGAATATCCGTTGTTAACAACAATTTGTTTTATTAGATTTAATTCTTTATTAAAATCATCTACAGCTAAGGGGACACGAGTTTATGCAACATACTGTGATAAACTGAATTTATATTTATTATAGTATCTGCACGTGAAGATTTGTGAAAAATGTGTTTGTTATAATGTCTGATTGTCGTTAAGTCAAGAAAACTAATTTTATTGTCGATTTCTAGTTCCATAGTGAATTTAATATTTTTATTTAATATAATAATGCAATTAATATTTAAAACAAATTGCTGTTAACAACGGATATTCTCCTGATACTATAGATTCAATGCTGAACAAAAAATTAAGTAATAAAGCTATTTCTTTAGTATACCCAAAGGAAGAAGATAAGGATAAAAAATATCAAGTCTTAACCTATTTTGGTAACACATAACAAAAAATTAAGAACCGCTTAAATAAATATGATACCAACATAGCTTTTAGAACAAACAACTTGTTGGGAAAATTTATTAAAAATGCAAAAAGAAATCAAAATAGAACAAAAACATCTGGAATGTATCAGTTTAATTGTGGTTCTTGTCCTAAAAGTTACATAGGTCAGACAGCTCGTTCTTTCGAAGTTCGGATTTCAGAGCATGAAAGAAGTTATTCAAAAAACAAAACCGATTCAGCTTACAGTAATCATTTAACAGAATTCAATCATCTTTTCGACGAAAAATTTAAAATTTTACACATACAAAACAAAGGAGTCAAATTAAACTTGTTGGAAAATTTAGAACCAAACACAATTAAAGATTCAGATATTTTTTTAAATTAACAGAAAGACAGCTACCTAACCCATGGCAACGTAAAACAAAATAAAGTGGAAAATGACAAAATCAGTCTTTCATTATATTCGTTCTGAATTTTCATCAATTAACAGCCACAACAATTGAAAGTTATGTAAATAACTTAAAATAACATCCACGAACATTTCTATGATCCACCCTGTATATCATGTCATTTTCAGATTCTACTCATACATGTGGGAGCCCTTATGAATTCGTTGCATTGACTCCATGGGAGGATGCCAATAGAACATCTAAGTCTTCTATAATATATATAAAATGCAACGTCTCTCTGTCTGTCTGTCTGTCTGTCCGTTAGTGCGCTTATCACTGGAGAACCACTTATCCGATTTACGTACTTTTTTTTTAAACATACATATTTTCTCTGGCCAGGTTATAGGCTATATTTTATTACGATAGACAGCATAAGGAATGAGCAGTGACGTAAAATAGTGAATGAAGTGGGAAAAAAGTTTGTGGCTAGCGCGTTCCCTTGCAATACACAGCCTAAACCTTTAAATATGGAACAATATTATGTAGCAGAGAATATCTATAATCTATAATCTATAACATATATAAAATGGAATGTCTCTCTGTCTGTGTTTCTGTCCATTAGTGCATTTATCACGTGAGAACCACTTATCCGATTTACGTGTCTTTTTTTAAATTCATACATATATTCTTTGGCCAGGTTATATAATAATAATAATAATCTATATCTATAATATATATAAAATGCAATGTCTCTCTGTCTGTCTGTCCGTTAGTGCGCTTATCCCTTGAGAACCACTTATCTGATTTACGTGATTTTTTAAATTCATACATATGTTCTCTGACCATGTTATAGATATATATTTTATTACATCTATAATACATATAAAATGCAACGTATCTCTGTCTGTCTGTCTGACCGTTACTGCGCTTATCACTGGAGAACCACTTATCGGATTTACGTGCTTTTTTTTAAAACATGCTAAACCATTCAATATGGCACAATATATAGCAAAGAATATCTATAATATATATAAAATGCAACGTCTCTCTGTCTGTCCGTTAATGCGCTTATCACTGGAGAACCACTTATCCGATTTACGTGCTTTTTTTAAACATACATATGTTCGCTGGTCAGGTTATAGGATATATTTTGTTACGTTAGTAAATCAAGTCGGAGAAAAGTTTGCTGCTAGCGTGTTTCTCTTGCAATACACTGCCTAAAGCATTAAATATTGAACAATATCATGTAGCAAAGAAGATAATATATATATATGCAACGTCTGTCTGTCTGTCCGTTAGTACGCTTATCACTCGAGAACCACTTATCCGATTTAGGTGTTTTTTTTTAATTCATACATTTGTTCTCTGGCCAGGTTATCTATAATCTTCTATCTAGAATATATATAAAACGCAAGGTCTCTCTGTCTATCTGTCTGCCTGTCTCTCTGCCTGTCTGCCTGTCTGTCCGTTAGTGCGCTTATCACTTGAGAACCACTTATCCGATTTATGTGTTTTTATAAATTTATACATGTATTCTATATAATTCAATATAAGCCTAGATAATGGGAGATAAGATGAGGTAATAGAAGATAAGGAGAAATAATGGGAAATAAGTCAAGATAAGCCGCGATAATGGGAGATAAGGTAAGATAATGGGAGATAAGTATAAATAATGGGAGATAATGAGAAATAATGGGAGATAAGCAGAGATAAGTCTAGATAATGGGAGTTATGGCGAGATAATTGAAGATAAGGAGAAATAATGGAAGATAAAGAGAAATATTGCGAGATAAGTCGAGATAAGCCTAGATAAGGTGAGATAATGGGAGCTCAGGAGAAATAATGGGATATAAGGAGAAATAATGGAAGATGAGCAGAGAGAGAGAGAGAGAGATAATGGAAATATGTAAAGATAATGGGAGATAAGGAGAAATATTGGGAGATAAGGGGAAATAATGGGAGATATTTTATTACGTTGGGTAACATAAGGAATAAGCAGTGACGATAGTAGTGAATCAAGTCCACGCGAGCGGAGCCGCGGGCCCGGCTAGTTTTTGTATGTAACAAAACTTATTTTTATGTGTACACAATCATTATTTACGCTCTGACAGGTTTCCTCGATTATTAAAAGCAGTGATACAGCTCTAGTCTTAGTAGTAAACACAGCCACTCGAGTTAAAAGATAGGTTTGCTGAGTAATATATTGTTCTGCAAGTAATATGCTTTACTCACTTTCTAAAGCAGCAACAATTAGATTGCGCCTCTCTCTGTTAGTTAGTTTTAAAATTGTTTAAGATGATTTAATTGTTACAGTGCATTTAAAATTAATGTGGTTTAAAACAATTAAGTATGTCTGTTTTTTTGGGTTTTAAAAATTTTTATAAGAGTTAGTCATACTGATGTCAAGGTTTAGATTTAGAGTTTCTAAGGTAGTGACGTATAAAAAAAGCTAGTATTTTTCTTGACAGGACAACAATAGAATCTAAATTATGTGCAATTTTATATAAGGGAATTAAACACCTCAATATTTTTTATACTTATAACTCCGCAGGTCCAAGCGGGAAATATAGCAAGTTGCGGTTGATATTTCTGGCAGCTGCGATATATAAATATAGCAAACATATTACCATATCCTTGCGGGCACAGCTGTGGCCATAAACTGCAATATTCTCGTCTTAATTACATAAATGTCAGCCTTCAGTAAACCCTCCGTTCGTCCACTGCTGAAAATATCTGCAATATGTTGCATGACTTAATATTTATATTATTCGTTTTCAGCAATATTTACTCCATATTACTGAAAGTAAAGTGTTATCAGCAATTAATTTTATAACAATAAACCTATTTTTTTCCGTTAGTGAGTTTATACAATTCGCTTTCATTTTAAAATAGCAAACAGTATGTTCTGTGTTATGAATGAAATGATTAGATTAAATTTTAAAAAAATATTGGTCAGCCAAATAAAAACACAATTTATTTTTAAATCACAAAAATATGGTAACCGTATCAAAATATAGCCTTTTTTTTTTGATGGTATTGTTTTTTCGGGCAATTCCTATCAAGTACTAATATTGATTGCCATTTAAACATCAGAAAATTTTTACTTTGGATACTTTCCATCCTTATTGAAAAAAGCCAATATTATTTTAATTCCCAAAAGAAAACAACAGCAATTCAAGAACAACGTGAATCGCTTTTTTCGTACACATGCCGCTTCTGGAGCACTTTAGGGACTTCCCTGTAGCACGTGTGTTAGATCCATAAAAAATAAAACCGGTCAAGTGCAAGTTGAACTTGCGCAATTAGTGTTCCGTACGTTGATTGCTTTTAAAATAAAAAATGTTGTAATGGAAGTATAAAATGATCAGCGACTTCACAAAACACACCCCAAATGAGTTTTCAACAAAGTTTATTTCCAATCTTTACTGAAAGTTAATGACCTTGGAGTTTCTGTTTTTTTTATATACCAGATAAATTATTACAGGTAATGGACTCGTGATAATTTTCGTTCAATCTACATCCCGTGGAGAATATTCCAGAGTTTTTTCAAAATTTTTTGATAAGTACTTTTCGAGATAAGGCGGGTGGGCAGCGATTTTTCGCGATTTTTTAAAAATAATACAAAGAAAAGTACGCGCAAGTATTACATTATATATATATATATATATATATATATATATATATATATATATATTTTACTCGTGTTTTCACAAGGTTTCATTTGACACCACACTCGATTACCTAGTTTGTTTTTCACACCCCAAAACTAACCCCTTAAGTCAAAATTTAACTTTCAAAACTACATGGCTCTGATGAGGCTATCAATTCCTATATTATTACCAAATTTCAACTTTCTATGACAAATAGTTTCGGAGAAAATCGGGTGTCACAGATGGACAGACAGAAGGACAGACACCGAAGTGATCTTATAAGTGTTCCGTACGGAACACTAAAAACAGACTGATATGATGATAATTATAGACCAATAAGCAGTGGCAGCTCCTCTATAGGAGCACATGAGCACGTGAACCACCTGTCAACAACAAGGCAAAATGCAAATTATTTTGTATTATACCTTAGTCATACAAACGACTTTTAAAGAAGTGAGCCTTCCCTACAAATGGACAAGAACAACTTATAATAACCCTAATACTTTACGTACCGTTAAACCTCGAGTTGTCACTGAAGCTCCCTAAGCGCACAAACTACAAAAGGTGGATGTAAAGCAAGACGGTATACGGCGCTGTCTCGTCTTATACGTTTTTGCGTTCTGACAAACTGTGTCTCTCTCTAATACGAAGATGTAAATTCGTCGTTTTTCTCTCTCCATGGTTCACACTCACCTGGTGATCTTGAGGATTTGGATTGGGATAGAAGCTCGTGTTAATTCCTTTATATTTTACATCTAATCTAAGCGGTTCCAATCAGAGTAGTTAAATGACTATATTACTCGAATGAATTGAAAGATTGAAATAAAATTTTACACATGTGTTTATATAAAGGATGGAAATTTCCAATACAATCATGGTTTCATAGTTTCTAACGCCAGAGTGTCAGGCCGAGAAATTTACAGACAGTTCTATTTATACTCGTTTTCTGTTTCATATTCTTACACATATTGTTTTGTAAGAATTTTAATATGTCAATAGTTAACCTTCCGATGTTACTCGTACTTTTGTATGTGTATTTCACGTTGTTACCCATACTGTTTTGTATGACTTTATTATGATGCCAGTCGTTACTTTTCTGATGTTACTTATACTTTTTTATTTCGATTTTTTTCCGCTTTGTTTGTTGTTACACGTACCGTTTAGCGGATCATTATTATGACGTCAATAGTCACCCCTTCAATGTTATTTATACTTTTCTATTTATATTAGCTCCATTTCATATTCAAACACATACTGTTTTGTTGAACTTTAGCATGATATCGATAGTTAAACTTCCGATATCACAACTTCATCTTGTTACACATACTGTTTTGTAGAATTTTATTTTGATTCGAATCATGATCACCTTTCGATGTTTTATTTCTATTATCTTGATAAATTTTGATATTATTCATATAGTTTTATTAAATTTGTAATAAGTTATGTTGTTATATATACCGTTTGGTTGAACCTCATATCGTGCATTTTCGGCATTACTAATTTTTGTTATTTTTTTTTTTGATAAACTTTCAGACAGCCCAGATGTTTACATTGTCAGCAAGCTCACGTATTGCAGACGGTAAACACTATTAATTTCCTTTGAATTAGCTCTTCTTGGTCTACCTGACTTTGATATGTTATCGACATCACTAGTTTTTTCAGACTTTTCCGTCGTTCTTTGAATTGTCAATACATTTGGTCGATTTTATTGACCACAACGCTCACGAATTTGCACACTCATTTTCATAGTAAGTTTGGATAACCACAATATCGCGTATATTGTTCCATGGTTCAATTTGTTAAACATTCAACTAAACAAACTGATGTTTGACGTATCCTTTCGTGTTTTTATTTTGGCATTTCTTTAGTTGAATATTAAGCAAATTTAACCAAAGAACAATATACGCGAGACCAATCCATGAGGGTTATGTAAACTTCCTACGAAAATCGGCGTAAAAATTCTTGAGCATTTTGATCAACATAATCGACCAAATAAATTGACAATTCAGATATTGACTGAAGAGTTTAAAAAAACGAGTACTCTTAATACCAAAGTAAGGTAGATGAAGAAGTGAGTAGACCAGGGGGGGTGCTCAAACTTGAACTGCTGGCGATCTACCTCAATATTGTTAGACTACAATCGATCGATTCTGAGAGGCTGCAAGTAAGTGTGATGCAGGATTGTCGTCTAGGTAGGGTGTATCGTGACATAGATATTAGTTTTCCGCACAATATGCGTTTTTTTAGTCAAGGTAAGTGTAGGTCTGCTCTAAAATGTCAATGAAAAAACTCATAATTATTCAAAATTGCGAGTTTATTGGTTCTTACAAAACAAACGAGTTCTAGTATCTAAACTTAACTAAAGAGTGACTTTCGATGTTGAAGCGTGGCACTGCATGTCCTCAGCGTACTTTTCATAAGATGGCACGTAATTACCGAGTACTAATCGCAAGCATGATGACATATGTTCGTCAGTTAGTCGATTGCAATATTTTGACTTAATTATCTGCATTTCAGAAAATGCAGACTCGCACAAGTAAGTTGACCCAAACATTGCCGTCAGTTGAAGGGCGATTTGCCTTAGATTCGGATATTTATCTTCAGATATAAAACACCAGAATGTTGTATCAGATGTTGTGGCTTTGAGATGTATATCTGATATAATCTGCACTAACTCATTTTCAACAGAACATGAGTCCATGTTAAACTGACTTGCTATTTCAGTAGCCAATTCCTCAATGTTTTTACACGAAAAAGGATAACTCATAAATCATAAAAAACGTATTTCGAATTGGCCCAAAATATTTGATAATTCTGCCTCATAAATATCATAATTCAACTGAGGAATCCTTGCTTTCAAAGACGGAAAATTTTTCAGATCCTTTCTTTTCAGTTGATCTATCATAAGTTGCAATTTATGCGTTTATTGCGCTAATCATCTCAATAATAGTTTTTTCCTTTACCTTGAAGCTCCAAATTAATGGTGCTTAAATGCATTTTGATGTCTGTCAAAAATGCCAAATCAGTCAGCCATTTTCCGTTTTTCAGCATCTGAGTGTCATCACCTCTTTCGTCCAGAAAAGCTGTTATTTCGGGCAATAATTCTTGAAACCTTTCTAGGAATTTTGCGCGACTCAACCACCTGACGTCCGTATGAAGAACTAAATCAGTGTGTTCAGCTGACTCACTATCTTCCAACTGCAATTTAAAGAGCCGTTGTTGCAAGCTACGTGCACGGATAGAATTCACAATTTTTATCGCAATGCCCATAATCTCCTCCATGTTTAGAACTTTTGAACACAGAACTTGTTGATGTATAATGCAATGGAAGGAGAAAAATGAAGGGAAATCATCATTAGCTCGGCACAATGCCACAAAACCGTTTTCGTTTCCAGTCATTGCTGGTGCTCCATCGGTTGTAATGCACACTAGTTTATATATTGGTAGCTTGTAGTTTGTTACAAAATTGAAGAAAACGTCATATATATCTTCGCCACGGGTCTTTCCTTTCAGAGGAATCATTGTCAAAAACTCTTCCTTAGCCGACATGTCATTGAATACCATTCGAATAAAAATACACAGCTGGGCAGTGTCTGTCATATCGGTGGATTCGTCGAACTGTAAAGAAAAGTATGTACATTCCATGATATCATGTTTTAGTTTATCTGCCATGTCCTGACTCATGAGTTCAATACGCCTTTTGACAGTCGGACGAGATAACTGAAGTTCTCTAATAGCAGACATAATCTCTATTTTATATTTTTAAAATCTCCAAATAAAGTCTCACCCGCTTCAATAAATGCTTCCTTCGCAACCAATCCATCATCAAATGGTTTCTTGTATTTCGCCAATATATGAGATATTTTAAATGACGTGATCGTTGCAGCTTTTGATTGTTTGGCTGGTCTTGTGAACATGGTTTATTCTTTTTTCAAACAAGTTATCAAATCACGTACTTTTCGTTTTCTTAATTCACTCTGTGACGGAAAATCCTTTTCATAGTTTTTATGAACCGTTTTATGATGCCTCTCTAAGTTCCCACGCTTAGGTATTGCAACTGACGCACGGCAAATGAGACAAATGCACTTATCCTTTACCATACAAAAGAAAAATTCTTCCTTCCAATCGTTATTAAAATGATAAGTTTTACTTTTCTTCGCCGCACTCATTTTGGACTATTTATTAATAAACTTTGTATCGATGTATCGCCTTCAAGTTACAACTCAGACTGACTCCTATTCCTGCAGACGTAACATTTATATCGGCGCGAACGAAGTCTCGAATGTTCCCGTCAAACACGGCGCCCGAAGTTTCTAGAAAAAGCGGCGGGAATCAAAAACGCGGCTTTTCTTTGACAAGTACCGCGCCTTCCTTTGATAAAGCCGCCTTTTGCCGCTAGCAGGGGGTTATTACGATAAAAGAAAGTGATGAGAGGTTCATTCTGGCCTAATTGTGGATCGAATAAATTTTAGTAGTTTATTCATTACATTTTGTTTTAGTTACCTAAAACAAAATCTGTGAATAGTTCTATATCGGAATTTTTTTCTCGAGATCCACTCAAAAAGCACTCGCGATCGACCGTTTGAGCACCTCTGGAGTAGACTATTGTAAGAAAATATTTAAAAAAAATTCTCGAGTTTTTATTTATCGTTGGTCTTTAATTTTCTATGATTTCTTAATAAACGTAAAAGCCTAAAACTTTTGTTTTTAAACTCCTTCTTTCAGTACCATAATGGACGCTGACATCATCTTTTCTCTTCTTAGATTATCTCTTATCACTGTCCGCCTGAACCGAAAAACAAAACTAAAACACTAAGAGATGTTTTTGTAAGTCAGCTTCTTTATGATGACGTAATTAAAAATCTAAGTTGTGTACAAACACGGGGGAATCTAATTAAAAAACTTTTCCAATTTCTTGATAGCCGGCTTTAAGGCGCTGCTCTGTCAGCTCTCTCCTGAGCATATTAATAATCTCTTAATTGTGTTAGCCCTGTCTTAGTCTTATTAAATTTTGGAGATGCAGTGACAGCGTGAGACAGAAAAAAACAGGTAAATTTTTTTTGAAATTAGTTTCATGAATATAACGGATATGCAGCAAACTAGTACTAAAAACCGTTATCAATTTATACAGCAAAATATAAATACAATATTAAGAAAAGAAATATATATATATATATATATATATATGTATACATATATATATATATATATATATATATATATATATATATATATATATATATATATATATATATATATGTATACATGATGATTGACTGTCAATCATCGCTCCTGATGAAGCTAACATGGTTAGCGAAACGCGCGTCGAGTGCAAAAGTAAAGTGTTTGGTGTAGTGGTGATATTTATCGAGTAAGTTCAGTTATGTCTCTCTAAAATATTTGTAAATTTTGTAATAAATCGGCAAAAACAAATATAATGAAGTGTAGTAGTTATGAACAGTGGGTGCACAGATATTGCTATGAAAAGAATAAGATGGAAATTGACGAGGGAGTAGCTAAATGCTGCCCCGAAAATTTTGTGGAAGCCAAGGACATGTTCGACGAGCCCATTAATATAACATTGGAGGGAAGGCTGTGTAAAGAAATTAGATATTTGAAGTTGTTGTTAAAAGAAAAAAAACAAATAGTAGCTGATAAGTGCACTATAATTAAAGACAAAAAGGCCATAATTGAACTCTTGCAGAATAGAATAAATTTTACAAAGGACGATCCGGGTATTAATGACTTTGTAAGGAAAACCTGTTCAACCATAGAGAACAACTCAGCAACGCCGCAAACGCTTAATCTTTATCAGCAGATGAGGAGATAAAAAATACTAAATCTTTAGCAATAAATAAACAAGCAAAAAAGCCGGCTGAGGAATCGATTATAATCAATAAAAGTTTAAATAATGAGGAAAATGAGTGGACGCGTGTGAAATCAAAAAAAATCGGTAAAAAGAAACAAAAATGGAATTATAGGCACGCGTTTCCCCGAGGTGGAGTGTTGTGCGCTAGAAGTGAAATATCCCGAGCACTATAGTTCGTTTAAAAGTGTGTATTAATTCATCAAATCCGGATGCTGCTATGAATCCAGAAATATGGCCTGAAGGGTCAAGATTTTTTTTTCAAAAAAGGACAACGAATGGAGAGAAAAGGTAGGTGAGAGTACCACAACAGGGTATGAAATTCTCTTTTTGAACTGTCAATCACTGAGCCAAGTCAAAGCAGACTTGATTGCGAGCACATATTTGCAATCTAACAAAACAAAATATTATCTTTTTGTGAAACATGGTGCAAAAACCGAAAGTTTATCTTTGGTATTTATCGACAATTTTGTCAATATTTTAAGTTTTTGCAGATCTAACCAAAAGGTGGAGAAGTTGGTATCTGGGCCCATCGTAGTGTGAATGCGGAACCACTAAATTTAGACAGGATAGAATGTGTGGGAGAGAGACTTTGAGATTTGTGGAATAGTGCTTAATCTACATTCTAATATGAGGGTGTATATTTTGACTTGTTATCGTTCTCCTAATGGCAATTTTACAACCTTCTGTGATAGATTTACTGTTCTATTGGAAGGAATTTATGAACCAAGAGCCGAAATAATCTTGTCTGGGGATTTTAATTTGGATCCAAATAGGGATAGAGGGGATTATGTAGTTCTAAACAATATTCTAAGTAGTTTTAAGATATTTAACATTGTGACAATCCCGACGAGGGAAGATTATTTGTTAGACCATGTGTATACTGATAGTACGCTGAGATGTGTTGTTGAAGACAACAACATTTCCGATCACAGAACTATATTAGTCGATATCTGTGAATTTCTGACCATTGAGAGTCACGATATCTAATCATCGTTAGAAATTGTATAGAGATCGTTTGTGTTATACTCTATTAATGTTATCTGTATTATTTGTTAAGTTGGGAATGTGGAATCTTTGGCACAATGATACTACTCAGTATATATCACCACCATCAGTTCCGGTCAAGTAACCAGTAGAGGACACTATAAGGAATAGGCCCTCTGTCTTTATTTAAACTACTTTTACATTTTATGATTTCCATACTTTCGTATGCGTTCAACAATCTCCTATTAGATATATTTTTTATTAATCTTAGATTATCTAATGTTACAGTATGATCAGCTTCAAGGGCATGTTCGGCAATGCTAGACTTTTCTGCTCTATTGTATCTTAAATGTGCTAAATGTTCTTTAAATCGTGTTTTAATTGACCTTTTAGTTTGCCCAACATACTTTTTGTCACAATCATTACAACTAATTTCATAAATTCCACTTTTCTCACAATTAGGAATCTTATCTTTGGGATTTCTTAAGATATTCCTCAGATTGTCTGATGACTTATAGACTAAGGTGAGGCCTACCTTATTAAATACCTTATTGAGTCCCTTGCTATATTTCCGATTATATGGTATGAAGACATACTTCGCGTGTAAAAAAGGTGGAATTCTAAATATTAAACCTAAATTTATGTCTATTTATTAGCTTATTTACCAAGTCATCGTCATAACCATTAACTTTAGTTATATTTCTAATACGATTCCTTTCTTTATTAAAGTTTACTCTATTTAGGGTGAAAGTGACC
>JAHKBH010002837.1:0-11555 GCA_019049505.1 Pachyrhynchus sulphureomaculatus
ATATATATATATATATATATATATATATATATATATATATATATATATATATATGTATATTTCGTACGTTAATTGCTTTTAAAATAAACATTTTTGTTAGGAAGGTACAAAATGATAGATGACCTCACAAACACATCCCAAATGAGTTCAACAAAGTTTTCTCCGATAATTACTGAAAACTGATGACCTTTCGTTTTTTTTTATATACCAGATAAATTAATAAAGGTAATGCGCTCATGATAATTGTGAACAATATTCCAGACATTTTTTAAAATTTTTGATCAGTACTTTTCGAGATAAAGGGAAGGGGCCGCAATTTTTAAAAATAATACAAAGAAAAGTGTGCGCAACTATTACATTATATATATTTTTGAACTTTTGATTTTTCTAGCTTTCATTTGACCCCCCGATGTCCTGGTAAAAAATTTTTTTTTTCACTTCCGATTTCACCCCCCAAAATCCCCTTAAATCAAAATTTAACATTCAAAAACTACACGGTTCTGATGACACCATCATTCCTATATTAGTGCCAAATTTCAACTTTCTACGTCAAATAGTTTCGGAGAAAATTGGGTGTGACAAACAAACAGATGGATATCGAAGTGTGATGTTATGACGAAAAATAAATAAATACCTGATACCACTGATCAACCTGATGAAAAATGCACCTTAGCACTATTTTCAAAGAATTCAAATAGAAGGCAAATATACATCTAAACTTCAGCTCATAAGCAACAGACTAACTTTAGTTTAGTTAACTTCCATTTAAAAGATGACAAATTTTTCATAACATACAGCTCTGTGTAATAATTCTAGTTTTTATTTCGAATTTTACAGTAGTTTCGATCATCAGGGAAGGTAATTTATTGTGTAACTGTATTCAATTTAACGTCTAAATTGATGTATATGTCACCTATGAGTAAAAATTATTGGAAAAAATTATGTCTGCGAATGAAACGAAAACTCATAATTTTAGTGAAACATCGTGGTTTTTGGAACTAAACCGGGGTAATTTGGAGCAACTTTTCAACGTTTCACCTGCACTCTTCGAGATTAGAACATTGCGTGATATTCATCATTATAATCGTCATGTTACAAAAAATGTTGGGTGTCACAATTTTCTTGAAGTTTTTTACTGTTAACAACACCTACCTCTATCAAAATATGGCACAAATTTTTGAGTGATAAAAAAGGTACAATATTTGTAGACCATTGTAATTAGTCAAAAGTAGTAGAGAATTTTAAATGTTGGAAGTTCTTTGTTTCAATTTACAGTTTCTCCTTAGTTTCATGCTAAATTTGATAAAATAACTTGGCATAAACTTACTTCATTTGCTAAGATAAACCTTTCGCTCTCCTGTAAAAATTTACTTTTTGGAACTTCCATGTTAAGGGGTTACGCCACCGAGAAAATTTTCTAAAAAATCGATTTTTTTTTAAGATTTTATTATTTATATTTTATGTAAAGACGCGGATGTGGTAGTTTTTTCTTTTGCGTTTTTTTCTCGAAACTACTTTTTTTCAAACTCGTGGACAAAATATCTGGAGATCTACTGAATCGGTTTTGATTCGCTGGAACATCGAAGAACGGTTGGCGTTTTGAGGCCTATTCTACAAGTAATTTTCATGGAAAGTGTTCGAAGGATGTAGCCCGCTTAATTCCTCCCAGAGCGGTGCATGTTAGAAATACACGTCGCGCTAATACTTCTCATCCATATGAGATTCAGCTTGTTACTCCTCGTACAACGCTTTTCAAGCAGTCTTTTATATGGAATACAATTTACAGCGATTCAAGAACAACGTGAATCGCTTTTTTTTTTTTCCGCACACGTGTCGCTCCTGTAGCGCTTTAGGGACTTTTCTGCAGCACGTGTGCTAGACCCATAAAAAAAAAGAAATTCATACCACATATTCTTTATATTATCTTGAAGTTGACATACGGATGTTTCGATTGAATGAATCGTTCATTTTTCATTAATTTGTTATGCCCGAAATTTTTGTGAAAAAAAAAAAATCCGAATTTATTTCGAATGGGTGTCACTTCTACAAAAGAAAATTTAAAATTTTTTGCATATGTGGTCACTTAGCTATGACCTTTCTTAACAATGAAAAATGCTTTGTTTAGTTTCAGACGATTCCACCGGTGGCAAGGAAAAGAGGCTCCTACAAGATAGTTTATATCTCCGCAATTTTTTAATTTCTTTAATATTTTTTTTTTAATTTGTTGTTTTTAAACTATAACGTATTTGTAACAAATAAAAATTATATTATATATACAATAGTTGCGTCAAAAAAAGTGGCGTAACACCCCTTAAGCCGCTTATACAGGTAGAATATAAGAAATATTACAGCCCAGTAGAATTGATATAAGGTAGGAGCTCAGTGTAAAATTCATAAAGCAAAAAATTCCACTTCAACGGTCATATAAAGATATACCTACCTTTTGAAAATATCTCTTCTTTATCTTTTAAATTTATTTCTATGGTTACGACTGCGTATTAGTATGTATGCCTCAATTTATTTTTCAGAAACTCACACTGAAATAAATAGAGTAAACACTTTCTTGAGTCTATAAAATGTGATAAGCAGGACGTATAAATGTATCGGTTGCATATTTTCTCAAGTGGAACTTACACGACAAATATCCATGTCGCATATGTTGCAGCTAAAATTGAATGTATATTGCATATACGTGGATGTAAAATAATTTAAAAGTAAATATGTGGAAACTGGAAATACGACAGAAATGATTTGTTTTAAAATATAATTTTACGTTTAATAAATAATACGGTAAAAATTCTTCCCGTATTAGACGTCAATTAATTTTTACGGTGAATTAACTACACTGGTGAGCAAAAAATCGACTCAAACTATTTGGCTTCATTGAACATGGATCCTAGAATTTAGTGTTGCGAAGCAGGGGCTAGATTTCTGGCTCGAACATTTTTTTTGAGCTTATCCACATGTGCTCGATTGGATTGGAGGTCAGGACTCCGCGGAGGCCAGTATAATGTGGGTACTCCCACTTCCGTCAGGTATTGTCGCATCGATGTTTCAGCATGTGGCCTTGCATTATCGTGTATTAGCACGAGCCTATCGCCAACAAACCAATCGTACGGAACGACGTCACAGTGTGTCGACTAGTACAAGTTAGCTGGAACAAAAATTACTTTTTCACTTATTTCAATTGTTTATGTATATTCTAGGCATATTAAGTTATTTTAGGAAAAAATTCATCGCGTTGGTTTTTTTTATGGGCGTGGCTAATTTTTTTCCCCCTTAATTAGACAGCTACGCAGACATATTTAACGATAAACTCGGGAACAACTTGTCAGATTTTTATAAATAAAACATTAAAAATGCGTAACAAAAATTTTATTAAAGTTGATTGAATATTATTTTATTCTATCTTTTATCGTTTTGGAGTTATTTAGAAATTAACGGAGAGAAAAAAAAATTTTTTCGTGTAAAATTCATTATTTTTTTTCGGTAAAAAAAGCGCAATAACAAAAGAAAAACAAAATATTATACATTTTTCTGACAGCTGCGTATCTGGAAAATAAAATAAGGTATTAATCATGAAAATCGGTTAATAAATGTGGGTTTTATTCACAATTTACAGCGGGTACTCAATATCGATAAAATTTGTGTAATACAGCCACCTTGCATATCGCGGTTAGGATTTGCATCAGCTAAGCAGGTAGATAACGGAACTAAAGGGCAAGGGTATTTTGTATGGTTATTAGAATTAAAAATTATAATACAGTGTCTTTCATTTAGCTGCATTTCGCTTACCTGTATTTTTTGTCCAGCTGCACAAAACATTGTATAACAAAAACAAAATATTCTGCGTATGTGCACGAATTTTTCTACAAACTTGAATGTGCAACTAAATGAAAGACACTGTATTATTATTTTTAATAATAACCAGATGAAAAATCATTTATTGCATTTGTCAATTAAAAATAAAACAATTAATCCATATTACTTAGTTTTATTCACACAAAAAGGATAAACTCAAATAATACCTGCCTTTCAGGTAGGTAACTTGTGCATTATACATACATAAGTAGTTGGTATTTTAAAATGTTTTTGATTTTTTTAAGGTACATATTTCTTGCTGTTCGGTTCAAAAAAAAAATTTGTTTTTGAAAATTCCAGTCAAAAATTGTTTTTGTTTAATTTTAAAATAAATGTTATAAATGCTCTGTAATAAATTTAGCATAATGACATTGACTGTAATTATATGTAAAATAAAAATACTCCATTTATTGATAAAGAAAAATTTACAAGTCAAGGTTTACATACTTAGTACAAGCACTACATAACTAAAAATAGTAGCTGAACCTAATAATCATCATCAGAGTCTTCTGATGAGTCGTTTACTGTATAATCATCATCATTTTGTGGCATTGTGCGACAATATGATGACGATTCCAAATCTTGACTCTTCTATGCTAGGGCTTACAATTAACTTTAATACATCTGTACATATTTTTTCCGGCTTTTTTTTGGGAATCTCTCGAAGGCTATTGATCAAAGGCATCAGATGTTATAATTAACATGCACAGTAAGTCTCTATTCGTGGCATCACGCGAGCACTTGCGGGTGTTGTACTCCCTAAATCTGCGGCAATCTTTGTTTTCCGTGCTTCTTGAGCCTCTTCGGAAAGCTGCCCAACTGGGAAGCAATGCCGCTTTGATGACTTCTGTGCTGTGAATTAATATTTTAATATGCACAGTAGCAGGCATTACAGTACCACGAATAGAGACTAAGATAATGTCACCACCCCCCCCCTCCGCCCTTTTTTGTTTTCTGGTTTCAAGACAAAATTTTTTGAATTCGAGTAAAAACATCAACTAAGTTTATCTCGAATCCAGAAGACAATATAATCCAAATAATTTTGGACCCATCATATAACTTAAGGGGAACTAAAGAAAATGCGAAAAGAAACTCTCGTCCGTATATTCAGTGTTCTCAAATCTCTGTTTGTATGTGCTGTGCCCAGAACTTCCATCACATCCCCATTTACTAACAAGTGTAAACGATGAACTTGTTGGGAGCACACTGCTGATAACTTCATTCTGTGCTAATCTTAGACGTTCCACTGTTTTATTTAATAAGGCTTGCAAAATTTATTTCAGCACGAGTTTCTGTTATCGCAATGTGCTCCTCTGCAGGGTAACAGGCCTGTTTGGACTTTTTTAAACTAAAATATGACGGAAACACATTTATGCCCCGCCTTCATGGACCACTTTCTAGTTTGTTTGTAAGAATGCGTTGTTGACTTAGAATCTATATAGTAAAGCTAAGGCTTCGTCACTACTTAATTGCCTAGGATTAACGGAACTGGTATTTTTAGACTTAATAATATTATCTGGGCTCTCACTAATGTCTCTAATCACATTGGCAATTTTCCTTTGCCCTGCTGAACGCACAGCAATTTCGGCAGCAGTCACCAATTCAACTGACACTTCGGGATTCTACGAGATCCACGACGCGACGTTTCTTCGTCTTAAACGACGATTCCTCGAAATCTTTGCGAGGTCTTCCTGCAGGAGTCACATTTCTCACTTAATGTTGAAGGTTGTGGCGCAAAAGAACTCGCAGTAAAACTGTATGTCTGCTTCATCCAACCAATTCTTATTTTTAATTAAAAAAAACGCTCCTTCGACTTTCCTGAAGCCAACCATTTGGCACCAAACTTATTAGACAAGTTGGATATCTTCAACTTTATTTCTTTTTGGTCTGCTTTCAGTAATGTCACCAAAGTGAAATTTTGAAGAAAGAAAGTCATATACACGCGAGTTTTTTTTTCATTCTTCGTGTGTTTCAACCACTCCTCAAAAAGGCTACCCTTGAAATAGAGTAAACGTGTCTGGAAAAAAAAAAAAGCAAAAAAAAACATGTTGTACTGAAGTGTGCTAAACAATATGTGTATTTTTATGAAGAATAAAGTTATTTCTGTGTAATATCTCAAAAAACTAGCCCGGATAGAGGTGAATGTCTGTATATTCTGAAGTTTCAAAGTTTTTTTTTTTTTTAAAACACGCTAAAATATGTAGGCTCTATTTTTAAAAAAAAATACTAAAAAATTCAAATTAATAGAATTCTGATTAAAAAAATACATTAAAAAATATAGTACTTACCCTCAGTATTAATATTCATCACAAAAACTTTCACAATATTACAATATGTCACTATAAGATGTGCACGAAAGTGTCGCTAAATTGCAACTGATTGATTTTGAAAGAGCTGCATTAAACTCATTACCTGACTTCTGACGCTTATGACTCGCCACTTGCAAATTTGATAAACAACCTTTTATCGGAATTCGGGGTTTGGTTGTGTTGTTTACATTTTGCAAATAAGATTTCCTGGAAATCATAACATGAATTTTGTCCACCTAGCATGTTCTACGCGACACACTGTGCGACGTGTTCCTGCAGGATCTCCTCGATGTACCGGTGAGTCACTGCTACGAGTCTCATCAGTCACGAAAATCAAATCGGTTTTCGCATCGAGTGAGATACCTCCCTGCACCATGACAGAACTTCCTCCGTAGGCGACCGTTTCAGTAATGCAGCACTGCGCATAGCGCTCCCCAGGCTTGCTATAGACTCGTCTTCTTCCATTATTGCCATGTAGGCACATTCGAAGCTCGTCGGAGAATAAAACGGGAGCGCGATTGCTCTAAGGTCCAGTGGACATGTTCTGGGGCAAATCTAAATAGCGCTTGTCGATGAGCTGATGTCAATTTGGGTCCGTTAACTGATCTCTTCGGAGTTAGGTTAGCTTCTTTAAGTCTTCTTCTGACTGTGCAATAACTAACAGCCCGACCACGAACTTGACGGAGCTCCTGCTGGACCTCAAACGCCGGTCAAGTGAAGATTTCCTAGATTGTGTTGTCAATTAAACGGTCGTGGCGCTCCGAGGTACACCTTCTTCCTGATCCTAATCTCCGTGTAAAGGCGCCAGTCTCTTGGTAACATATGTAGACTCTGAAAACAGCTGACTGGCTCAGGTGTAGTTGCGCAGCGACTACACGTTGGAATGCCCTTCTTCCAATAGAGCAATGACTGGTGCCGTGTCTTCCGGGATGGTATCCATCCATATCCACGATGACGTAATTAGTGAGCAGGTATAGCAAAGATGTTGACGGCTTAAGTTTCGATAAAGGAATCATACGAAAAATGCAGTTGCACCCGTTTTTTATACGGATGAATAGCGCGCAACGAGAACGTTGCTGAGCGAGCCAAAACGGTTCTATTGAGTAAAACCGTTTTAGTCAGTACATCTTTTTTTAGCAATCGAAATATTTTTTGGTATTATGAGAAACAATGGAAAATCAGCGTTCTAATGATACTAAAAATAATACCACTGTTTGAAAATTAAATTGAAGGGTCGGTGTTAAATGAAGCAAAATCGTTTGAATCGATTTTTTTACTCTCACCAGTGTAGTTGTCTAAAGAAAAAAAAATTAGATTGAAACTTTTATTTTATTGGAAAAATTTGGCAGCAAATACTGGATTTTGGTACTTATTGGAGCTTTTTAAACAATGGCTCTATCCATTTCGGAAAAAAAAAAAATTTCAAACAAGCGTTCCTTTTTACATTTTTGTTGCAAAACTGTGAGAAGAGTTTTAAATACTATGCAATAAAAAAAAACCGAAAAAACGATATGTGTAGAGTCAGTTTTTAATTAATATTCAATAGTGTGAGAGAAATTTTTGTTTAAAAGTTCAGTAGAGTGTAAACCAGGGAGTGTTAAATTTAAAATATAGTAAATTTTAGTAACAGCATGATAGGCTCCACCTTTTAGTATAAACTGAGTAAATATTTAGTTAAAAAAATATTTTCAAAATTTTAACATTTTGTGTTCCTTAACATATTCTTGGCAGTAGTTTTTTGTACTTGTTTTGACTGGAACACTTTTCAGAGTATTTTCATAGTTAAAAGCCGACTTACATTTTAGCAATTTTATACGTATGATCCCAGTGATTTTTTATACATAAAGCCTACGTCAGTTCTTTTGAAAAAAAGCAAGCAGCGTACATGCTGTGTTATATATTTTTATTTACAGGTCATCCAATATATTTTTTTTTAATTAGAGAAGTTAACGTCATAACCTTAATGTAAGTAAAATTAAGAAATTATTAAGTAAACGATGAAAATATTATGATGAAACATGCAGGTAAAAATGTATTGTAAAATTACACAGAAAGTTGTAGCAAAAATTAACCTAATTTTCCATGAAGTTATCCTTAAATTTTGTTTTTACCCAAAAAGATTTTAAGACAGAACTAAAATTTCTCTGGCCAAAGTTATATATGTTCATGTATTATTGCTTAAATTTGATTAAACTTATGATTCTTTAATAGCTTTTGTGCATCTTTCCAAAATAGTAGGGAATAATTTATAGTATAAATTAGCCGATAATCATGCCTGCAAGATCATTAATTTTGTTGTTTCAGGCTGGTGATGATCCCTTAGTCTTGTTGGTGCTGTTGGGAGAACTTTCTAGCTATCGTCCCATGTATGTGGACTTCTTCAGGAAAATCTGAAAATGTGTAAACATTCTGGAGTAGAAAGATGTAATTTAGGAAATTAAACGTACTTACAGAAAATTTACAGCATTACTCTTCCCGGAGAAAGTTTATTGTACATTTCTCGTTTCCAAGACGAGAAGCAAGACCTGACCACAAAACAGGTTAAAAAAAGTGGAAAAACTCTTACAAAACTTATTAAGCCTCAATTTGAGGTGTCACACATTAAAATAATTAAAAGTTAACTAATATAAAATTAATATAATACACTATAATTGAACTGGGAAAGGACACTACAAAGGTCATACATATATATATATATATATATATATATATATATATATATATATGTATGACCTTTGTAGTGTCTATATATATATATATATATATATATATATATATAATATATATATATATATATATATATGTACATATATATATATATATATATATTATATATATATATATATCTATATATATATATATATATATACATACATACATACATACATATATATATATATATATATATATATATATATATATATATATATATATATATACATACATACATACATACATACATATATATATATATATATATATATATATATATATATATATATATATAATATATATATATATATATATTTATACAGTCCCTGGCCAAATTATTAGACGCACTGTATTTTTTTTTTAGTAATTTTATGTTTCTTAAGAGTTTTTATGCAATAATGGTATATTTAAACTACAATATTATTGATTTTTATTTAAAAGAATTGTTGTAGACTACATATTTGTATTTATTTTTAACATATGGCAACACTGTGTTGACAAAAAGTGATACATGAACGTAAACAAGTACAAACCTGTATCAGTCGCGATCGGAATCGAGTCAGGTACGGACGTGTTTCTGTGGCTTTATGGACTGTGATTGTTTGTTTAACAGTTTTATACTACTCAGTTATTAGTTTGTTTTGTATGCAGTGTTTTAAAAAAGTAATTGGACTATTTTCATTATGGGTAGAAAAGGCGATCTTTCACCACGTAAAAAAGCTGAAGTGAAGGCCCTTGTGATTGCGAAAACATTTACAAACCGAGAAATATCACGAAGATTGGAGGTTTCTGAAGCTAGTGTACGACGCATAAAAAGAAAATTGAGTCAGGGAAGGAATTAAGCTCGAAAAGAAAGAAAAGATGCGGTAGAATAGAAATCAATTTTCACTCCACGGTCAGAGAGATGTTTGAAGAAAATTTGTGTAGAAAAACAGATTTGCTACCACAAAGGTAATAAAATCACAACTCCAGGATGCTAGCGTAAATGCTTCTGAGCGCACTGTTCGAAAGAAAATTGAAAGAATTAGATTTTTAAGGCCTGTCGCCCCGCCAGGAAGCCCAAGTTAACAGCTGCAATGAAAGCAAAGCGCCTGAAGTGTGGCCAAACAACGGCAAGACAAAAGATGTGGACTTCTGGAGATCGGTAAGATACAGCAATTTAATCAATAATTGATACATTATTATCATTTTCAGTTAAATAAAGCAAATAAACATGGAAGTTTATATATTTTTCCTTTTTTGACAGGTCTGCTTCAGTGACGAAAGCACATTCGAAATTTTTGCAGAATAAAGCTCAGTATGTGCGTCGTCGTCATGGAGAAAAGTTTCATCCTGATTGTGTCGTCCCGACGGTTAAAACATCCCACCAAAGTGATGATTTTGGTCAGTCATCAGCGGCAAGGGCATTGGACGTCTGTACGTCGTCAAAGGAATAATGAGGCAAGATCAGTACAAAGAAGTAATTACAAAATCGGTTGATTCCGCAGCTCAGACAATGGTTTCCAAATGGGAACCATTCACTTTCATGCAAGATGGAGCTCCCTGCCACACTGCTCGTCTGTTAAAGCTTTTTTGGCAGAAAAAAAAAATATCCCTCTGTTGGATTGGCCGGGTTAATAGCCCTGATATGAACCCCATTGAAAATGTGTGGGAGCTGATGAAAAGAGAAGTGGCTAAAGATGTAATTACCAACAAAACCCAGCTCCTAGAAAAGATTATTCATGTGTGGAATCAACATCCTCAAATGCAGAGAGACAGTACAATCTTGCATTGATAGCATTGCCGCGCAGAATTAAAGCTTTGATAGCGGCTAAAGGTGGCTCAACTAAATATTGACTTTTACTAACATTAATTTCACTTTTTCTTTAAAACTTAATAAACTTATGCTTTTCTAAATTAATGCTGTTTTATTTATGTCAAATAAATAGGTAATTGATTGGATAATATAAAAATAAAAAACAAATCAATTTAAAATAATAAAACGGTACAATATCACTCGGTAATTAATATTTTACATGAAATCTTGCAGTGCGTCTACTAATTTGGCCAGGGACTGTATATATATAATATATATATATAATATATATATATATATATATATATATATATATATATATATATATAATATATATACACATTTTTACACCTTAAAAAGGTAATTTTTTTTATTTCATCCTAATTATGCTTACGTAGTTATGTCTACCATAATTTTGAAGAAAATACTAGCAAAGTTGCTTATTAGAAATAATATAGGGATTCATAGTTTTATCTTATTAATGATGATACATTTTTTATATTTGTTTTGAGAACGAATATTTGGGGTGAGCGTCTTGTATTATTAAAAAACAGGTAGGTTTTACATAACTTTAAGGTTTGTCTCAGTTTTGTGTGTTAAGGTTTATGTTAATAAACAATTTCACCACTATTTTGGGGTTTTTAATTTATATTACTTCTTTCGTTACATACGAGACAAGCCCAAATCGATTTTTTAAATCGATTGTTTTGATCCAACACTTTGTTTAGTAAGATTTTAAATACTTAAATGACGATTACTAAGTACAAACTCCTGGATTTTACTGATGGTCTTTCTGCATGGTTCATCTTTAATTCCTGTTCTAATCATCTTTAAATGAATTATTCCTCTTGAAAAGTAATCTTGATTAAACATTTATC